>CAEGAE010067720.1:0-63123 GCA_903067095.1 Girardinus metallicus | reverse complement strand
TTTAGAGGAGATCTGCTTGGAGGAATGGGCCAACATTCCAGCAACGGTGTGTGCCAACCTTGAGAAGACTTACAGAAACCGTATGACCTCTGTCACTGCAAACAAAAGGATATATTACAAAATATTGAGATGAACTTTTGTTATTGACCAAATACTTATTTTCCACCCTTATTTGCAAATAAATTCTTTAAAAATCAGACAATGTGATTTTCTGACTATTTTTTTCTCATTTTGTCTCTCATAGTTGATGTCTACCTATGATGTCAATTACAGGCCTCTCTCATCTGTTTAAGTGGGAGAACTTGCACAATTTATGACTCACTAAATACTTTCTTTTCCCACTGTATCTTTCGGTTGGCAGTAAGTTAGCTGATGCAATGAGTAGCTTCTCATTTTTTAAACAACCACATTGAATGAGATATCTCATGGTTGAAGCTTTTCAAGAGCAGTCAAATCATTGGCATTCATCAAGCAGAGAAAAAAAATCTAAGGGGATTGTAAAAACCGTCTGTTTACCAATCTGGAAAGAAAGTGGTAACACACCATTTTAAATGTGGTTGGAATTTTTTTTTGAATGCTCATAATCGATGAATAAGCAAATGTTTGGTGAAATCAAATCAGAGGAAGACAACAATAGATTTCAGGGTTATGTTTAATAGTGAAAGTAAGAGCAAAGGTAACTCAAAAGAACAGCTGAGGTTAAGTGGAGAAAAATGTTTCAGTTTGCGGGGAGCATAAAGATTGGACATAGGAGCAATCGAAGAAGACCATGTGGTCTAGATTTTCCCTGTTCCAGAGACATGGGTGTGTCAGGATAAGAATAGAGGGAGATATAGTGAGTGTCTCATCCTTTCTAGTTTCTACTATACAAGCTCCTGCGGGCACTGCTATGGCATGTTAAAAGTAAAATTTAACATAAATTTGTATTATGTGTATATATTATTACATCTAATAATATGCAATAATATGTCATTTTAAAACCTGGTGAAAATATTTTTGTAATTTTCTTTGATGTGCAAAATTCTAAAACTGATCCCATTTTTTGTCTGCCAATACTGTACCTATGATTAGTAATTTTGTAAGATTTAGTAAAAAACACAAAATAATTTTTATGTTTGAACATATTTAAATAAGTCATCTCCAAACTTCCACTGAGTGCCACTTCAGAGCAGTAAAGCAGGCAAACCCAAGCGTTAAGGTAAAACCAAACATGGAAGCTTAGAAGTTTGGTTTTGCATACTGGTCAGCGCAGAGGATGTTGCATTGATCAGTCTTCAAGCAGCAGCTTAGTCAGATCTAATCTTTTTAGCTTCAAGTATATTAAATATTGTTTCACAAGCATTTAGGGAAGTTATTGAGTATTTGGACAGCTGTATCTCTGTGTCCTGAGACTCACTGTTGTGTTCCCAACATTCAACACCAAGCATCTTCAGAACAAAAACAAACCAAGTAGGTTCCACTAGTAGGACAAGCTGAGCTCTGCATCCAGCATATCCTATCCTCTTTTTGTAGCTTTCAAACTTGTAATCTATTGGTTTCCCATAACCCAGGCAGATTGGTGATCAAGCACCACCCTGATTATTCTTTTCATTGTGCATACAGTTTGCCTAAAACAGTTTTTCTATGACTGTAACACAAGTCTACAGACATTTGTTTAAATAGAAATCCTCCAGGCATGTCCTATAAACATCAACATGTCTACAAGGCAAGAATCACATTTTATCTGACAGGAGAGGTAGGAGACACTGATCTACATAAATATAAAAATTATTGAGAGAAAAGACAATTTCTGGTTTCAGCTATAGAAGTAAAGTGCTATATATAGCAATTTTCTCCTTTCCCTTTTTTGCTGCCTTCTGTGTGACAATACCTATATAAAAACTGGCAGAACTACCACTTCTATCTTTTCAACAAAAGACTATTTAAACTGGAAATTAAAGATTTTTTGTTTTGTGCAATAGCTTTATTTTAAAGAAATATAAGGCACCATGTAGCACGCCAACTTCCATTATTAAATAAAAGCTTTAACTAATGATATCAAAGGATCTGTATTTGTTTTACCAAGAAACATGAAATAAGGTCAAAATTACGCCCTGGATCTATTCAAAATGATTTTGTGCTTCATTGGTGCATGCACTGAAGAAATTCTCTTAAGTGTAACACTACTGTCAATACAGTGGGACAAAGAAACAATGCAAACTACATAAAGCCCAAGAAAACATACAAGTAAAAGTGAAAAGAGGGGGTGGAACCCTTTAACTATATTCACAAAATGTAAAGAAGCAACAGAAAAGATGGCTTTCTCTCCTGAAGGTGAATTTCATGGCACTAAAGGAAGACAAAAGATGAACAGGGCCAAGTCCATTAGGGTGCGCAAAGAGGAAACAAACTAGAAGGCTTGGTAATTGTAAAAAGAAATCTAGAGGCATTTAAGATGAAGCTTCCAGTAGTTTGAAGACTGGGTTGACAGTGTATGAAATGAAAGGAACTAGGCAATGGGGTGAGGTTGTGAAAGCAGCTTAAGGGAGGCGATGGACTTGAAGGAAAGCTTTGGAGGAAAGCATCACGGTGTCTTAAAAACTAATTTTTGATGCACTCAGCCAAACTTCTTTTTTACCAATGCTACTTCTGTTTTCTGTATTGCAGGTTGATAATTTTGGGATAACCACAGGTTACATCAATACCTCTATATTGTTAATGAGAAGGATTAGCATTTACCCGAGTATCAGCTCTAACAGCAATTTCCAAAAGTATTTTTTGGAAAAATAAATCAAGTCCTAACCTGAAATATGTAATTGTGCTTTTGTCACACACAAAAACACTGTTTCCAAGACATTAAAATAAAGTAACAGTGTTATTAAGGTTACTAGCGATTGCATACAATGCTTTCAGAATTCAGAAGATCAGGGTGCATGTTTTGCTCTTGGCCCTGGTCTGTAATGTCATTAGCTTCAATATGTCAAAAATCATTTTAAATGATCAACTAAAATTGTTATTAGTATAACAGCAATCTACCCCTAATGAGCATTGACTCTTTCCGGTTGGAAGGCCTCCTTTCCATCACCCAAATTTTTAGCTGCCTCCACAGATTCTTTATCTGATTTAAAGTGGGACTCCAGCATACTCCAAAACATCAATGTTACAACCGGTTAGAAGAACCATTTAGGTAAAATTAGAAGATTACTTAGCCAAGGATTTATGTTTAAGTGAAGGTACTTTCGCAAATTAAGTCATGTTGATGCCACAACGTGAATGAAATAGCTTTAATTTTTCCAATTTGCTCAGCACTCGCTACAGTTTTCCTTTTCTACAAGACACCTTGTTGCAGAGACAAAGTTCCCCAAAGCAACAAGTGGTAGCTAAAGAAGAATCTAGATGAAGTATATAATATCCAAACTTAGCTGAAGCTACTTTCAACAGGCATCATTTTTAAGTGGGTTTGACATTTATGAAAAGTTTGTAGTTATTCCTTTTGTAGTGTTATTCAGCCATGCCCGGTTTTACAGACATCTGTGCAATATGCCTAGGATTCATCAAACTGCATAAGTACTGCCTATTTAGTACAGTTGAGAAATTATATCATAGCTTCTTTTAAAAAAAATTAACTGTCCCTTTAGCCTGTACAGGAAGGTGTGTGCATATCTGTAATATGCTTAAATTCTAAGAGTGACTTTTTAATAAGAAGCAATGATAGTTTTGTGCGTGCCGTACTTTTAGGGTACACCAAAGTTTATATTAAAGGTTTGATCCCAAGCATAACTGTTCTTTAAATGTTGTTTTTGTCAAGGATATAGTAACACAGAAGAATTTTGGTCTTTAGCTTTCCTTAAAAAATTAAATGTTCCACATGATCTGCTCATGAAACATTGAACAAACATTCCAGTGATTAACACTAAGCAAGGACACTCTAGGTGGTCTGCAGAAGTCGGCATTATAAATGAACACTGAGAAATGACTAAAGAAACCTGTGGCACTGGCTTAGGTCAGCTCAGTCATGTAACGTCAAGCTGACATGGTCCTTCCTGCCAAATTAGCCAAGAAAAAGAGTAGGCAAGTAATGGGAACACTCTAGCTTAGAACAACAGAACCTTATCTAAATGTCAAAGGAGTACATATAACTTTGGCTACACATGATGTACTACAACTAACCTGAAAAGGTGCAACAGCTCATGTTAGATGAAGGAACACATCACAAGCAAAACCAGTGGAAAAGGTTTGTGAAAAACTACTTTAAATAAGCTTAGACTGGACTTTGCTGCAGGACCACGGCAGAAAATTATGTTAAAAGGGATTTTACAACTGGTAAGTTGATGCCAATCATCGTCCTCTTTGTTTTAACTATCAGGTGTCAGGGTGAGTGTAGAATTACCTAATTTACTTCACGGCATTTCTTGAGTGTATTTGTCTAGATAATTATTCCATATGTACACACAAAATTTTAAAAAATGTATTTGAAGAAAATAAATCCTTTGGAAATTGAGATTTACTGCAAAAAAAAATTATTTATACTTCAGTCAAGACAGGAAAATTATCCGTTATGAATAATACATGTTTTTTTTTTATCATCCTGAACATATTTAAACAAAAGACTGCTGATAATGTAGTTGGCCCTTTTTCTTACACAGATTCATGCACGCACACACACACACACACACGCACATACTGAATAAAGATGTGTTGCAAGAATGAGTCATCTCCATCCAGCTGTCCACAGGGCATCCATCTGATAAGCATATCCACACTCTCACATCAGGAACAAATGTAAACATTGCAATAAAACCTGCTGTAACAAAATCAATTCTGCATTAAATATGAATTCCAATGTTATACTATTCAAATACTTGGCATTCAAACTATATGCAAACACAGCTCTCTGGGCCTAATGTTGTAGAAGCACAGTCTTCCCCCAATCTGTCCAAATCAATGTAATTGTCTTACAAATTTTTAATGTAGATTATTTTCTTTCTCACTTCCATTGATCTTGCTTAGCAATCTTTCTGCCCTAACAAAATCTTTTCAGAAGGTTTACTTGTAAGATTTTTATTTTTTTTTTATTTTGGTAGAACAACATAAAGAAAAAACATGTTGGTGACCTATTCTCACTGGCCACTTTATTAGCTAAAACATGGTAGTTCCAACTTAAATCCTCTTTTGTCATCATAATACTATCCTTTTCTGGTGGCATAGATTCAGCAACTGGCCTAAAATATTTATCAGAAATGTCATTCCATATTGACATGATAGCATCACCTATTCAACAACATCCCAAACTTTTTTCTACTACAGGGGAACCCAGTTCTGTCCTCCGGAGTTCCTATCCTGCAAAAAAATAAAGCCACTCAGTTGAATTAGGTGTGTTGGAAGGAGATGCAAAAAAAAGTAGCTGGGTATTCTAGACTTGGGCATTCCTGCTCTATGGATAGAGATCAGATACAGAGAAATCAAGAGTCCTGTTCAGATCAAACTACTGCAAGAAATTTGGCCCATGCGATTGAAGCACTCTAGAAATTTATTTTGTAAGCATAGGGTCTGGTTGTCGGCAAAAATAAAATGTTCACTAGATCATCCCATTTGACACCAATAACCATGCCATGCTCACAGCAATTAAAAATGAAATGAAGTCATTGTGCTTAGCTGAGTGTCCAATCAAGTCAACAGGCAATTGAATGGGTGTAGGTTGTCGGTGGATGCATATTTTGGGGGGAATTTACTTGAGTTGAGTGCTGACAGGTATCATCTGTTTAAAAGACGCAAAGAAAGTTGGCTTTATTTATTTATGTTGTTGATCATCTGAACTTGAAGCTAAAGTTTGTAAGACTGGAGCCCAAACAAGTCTAGCAGATAGTGTGGTGAAGTACCCTCAAAGAGGCTGTCTGCTCAGCTAGGCTGAACGATTTGGCGCTCTGTAGGCTGAGGCATCCCATTTGGCTAATGAAGTCCCAGACTGTCTTCACACCACACCCCCACCCACCGCTCCACTATGAAATGTTCTACTCATGAAAGTAATGAGCCAGGGAGGGAGAAAGACTCTTCTGGCCACTGATAACCTCAGACTAAACTTGCAACCTTACGAGACAAGGGCCTAATATCTGGCCGTCAATCAGCCCCAGCATCCCTGGCTGGAGTGTTTAGTTACAAGGATCAATTATTTACCAGCCTCCTCTTTCACTACTCAGTGCACCCAAAAAAGGAGTGTGAAGAAATAAGAAAAGAAAAACACTGTCAAGTGGTAGCCAATTCAATAGAAAGAAATTAGGGGAAAAAAACTTCTGTGTTTAGCATCACATAGTGTTTGATCAATAAATTGTGAATTAATATACCATTTGACTTGAAAAGAATAAAATACATGTGAAAAAAACTCCTTTGCACAATGTGCTGCAGCAAAAAATGCATTATCTATTAGCATATTAGGGTAGACATACAACATAAAAAACTAAAATGCCATTGTGAGCATTTACAATAATTTCCATATATGCAAGTGCTATTATTTATGCCAGACAATAAAACAACAACTGCAATGCACTAACAGTCTGAAAAATATGTTTAAACAAGATGTTTGACAACTCTCAAATGTTATGGTACCTGATGAAAAACATGCATAAACAGTATTGTAATGATGCAATCGCTCTGAATCCATGTACTTCATATTTACTCTTAACCCACTGACTGCACAGCTGAAACAGCAACTTCAAGCTTTTAACTAATTTAGAGACAAGATCATATTACCGCTTCACTCAAATTAACATTAGCACTTCACCTTGCTGGCCAAGACTGGAAATAAATACAATGTCACAGAGAACATCTTTAACCTTAAACAGTAATAGAAGTACAATATTTATTGCAGGCTCTATTCAACACCGTTATTACAAATAATTAAAATATTTGATTTTATTTACAGTAAATAGAACTTTTGGCAGTGTGAGATATTTTCATAAGTATTCTCTTAAGATGATTGAATTGTGCAATTACACATTTCTACTGAATAGCTCTGCTGATATAAAACAAGTTCTCAAAAAGGGAACTGTGTTGGTCAGTGGAAATACTGCAGATCGCTTTGTTATTTGGAAAAAGAAGGTTTGGTATCCAGTTGCATATCAGAAAAGCACATAATTACAACAAATGGCAACATTACCAAAAAATTATAATTACTGTACACGATTATGCAAAAATTATTGTTTTTTATGTGTTTTAAACAGATCTATAGTGTCTGTGGGATTCCCATCAAAACTGTCGCAATATATATGCTGTGCCAGCAGGTGGCAATAACATCAACACTAATTATATTTAAATTCAAAAGACTTAATTTGGATATTTTTTTTACAGTGAGCTTGTGTGAACAAGCAGTTGTGCTTTCTCTAGTAGAAATATGTCATATCACCTCAAGCTTGTCGGAAATACAAACCTGCGAGAAGTGGAACGCTAACAAGCTGGTCATTTGTCAATCCGCACAAGCACAGGAGCGTGTCATCTTTGATGCTGCTGCACAACTGACATACTGATGCAAAAATATAAACGTTTACTAGCAGTCTTCACCATTAAAACGGGGTAGGATAGATTCCCATCTTGATGCTATTTACATCAAATTCTAACTTTACCATTTTGATATCAGACAACCGTCTTCTAAGCAGTTATTGTACAAGTGTAAAACCCTGTCATGAATATAGCCCCAATTTCTAGGTCTTAGCAAACAAAAGTTGAAGGAGATATAGTATTCGCCTGCTAGTATTCTCCTACTGTAGTTTGTCTACTTCACCATTCCACATGTTGTGCAATCACAGATGGCAAAACACCAACACTGGGGTTGTCCCATCTAAAAAAAAAAAAAATAATGTAAAAGTGCACAAGGGGTCAGTGTGATGACTACACAGAGTAAAAACCTTATACGGTCCAAATGATCCAGTCTCTTAAAATTGCTGGAGGTTTAAACAGTAAGACCAAGAGCAGAAAAATGTACTCTGCAAAGTGAGTGGGGTGACAGTTCTGCAAAGGCAGGAAATACAAGCAATTTGTTTAACCACCTTAAAATGAAGCATGCGCTTGACTATCAGCAATGCAGCTGACAATAAGTTCAAGTCACAACACTGGGAAGAAAAAGCAGGAACTGTCCAAATGGTTAGTGATGTGAATAAATACGATTTTAAAAGATGTGCAGCGTCTGCTTACTGGTAGAGCAGAGAATCGTGTGTATGAATGGAGTAGTTAAATGGTGACTAGAGTCAAGTCAAGTTCTGCAGTCAAACTAATGTCTGTAAATGGTGTTTCAATGGCCCAATGACGGTAACAATATATATCACTATGTTTTTGGCATAAAATGTACAATAGAAACAAAAAAAAAATACTAATTGAGTAGAATGTATATATTTGTGTTAACTTTTTTTTAGATTAAGTGTATGGATAATTATTATGGGTGTTATTCATTTGTAATGTTTGTAGCTGTTTTGTATTATGTTGGTACATATTATTGTCAGATCGGATGTACAAAATCTAATTTTAAGTGAGACCCAGGAATGATAGGCAGCAGCATAATCTCCTGGTGACTACCTGTTTAAATCAAAGTTAAATAAATACATGAAAAATATCTTTCTATAGAAACACTAACTTTAATGTAAAGGATGTTTGTAAAAGACAGCTGATATGTTTGTGACACCAAGAGTAAACTGCTACAAATATAAGTTCTCAAAAAATCTTTTTTAGAGCTTACATTTTCCAAAAGGTTTGACAAAAAGCTACCTACAAAATGAATGAGTTTTTGGAATGAAACTAGTAGTACTATCTATATTTAGAGATCAAAAAACATTAACATGAGACCATGTTGTAGTTATAGAAGCAGCACTTTTGCATGGATGTTCAAATAAATAAACAACCCTTTGTGGTGATACAAGGTATAATAGACTTTTATTGTGTGACCATAAATCATTTCTCCCAGAATGTCACACTGACTGAGGTCTACAGCATGTACTATACAAAAAAAATTAATTAAATCTATCAAACTGTTTTTTAAGAGCATCTGATTGGCAAGCCGTCTTGGGACAGTTGGCAAATGGGCGGGCAGCGGAGGAGTTTAGAGGTGCTAAAGTTCAGGCAGGAGCGACGCAGCACCCTGTGTCCTGCCAACAGCCCTACAGTGGCGCAAATCCTGACTAAGTTGTTGACCCGTGGCCCCCACCTGCCTTGACCATGTATTATAAGGAAGGACGGGGGCATCACTTTCCTTCCTAAGCTGCGTTCCACACCAGAAGGCTTTTGACTCATGCCCATCTGTCCTGGTAGTACATACATTAAGTGAAAGCCAAGATACTGGCAACCTGTCCAATTCATGAGTGCCTTGTTATGTGAAGTGTGAACACGATCTCAGCAACCGTTCAGTAGGGAGAAAAATGATCAGTTAGGAGGTCAATCCACACGGTTCTCTTCAGGTTGCAATAACACGTGAGGAACAATTAAGACGTAAATATTTAGGGAATTCTTTTTAAGCTTAATTACTGTTATTTCCTCACTCAATTAAAAACAAACCAATATAGTGAACAATTAAGTTTTCAATAATTGGCAATCACACATTCTTACACATGAGAAGAGCAAAATTAAAAGGCCTGAGAAATACTCACCATTGTGAGTTTGAATGCCTATGCCATTACTAGATCAAGTAAAGGCAGACGGGATAACAATGGCTGAAATTCAAATATGTCCTAATCACTTGCAAATACCAGTGTGGATGGTCAGTCTAGATTCAGTTTAGTCATAGATCACACTTTTGCCTACAGACTGAGCACATTCTGGGTCATTTTTAGCATGAAAATACATCAGTGGGTGAAGTATTATATTAGAAATGATGGTTACAAATGAGAAAAAATTTAATTTATTACTTAAATAAAACACTCTCACCTGAAATAATTTAAGTTTCAAACATGTTTTTAAAGAAACGTTTTCTTCAGGCAGGCATTTACCCCAAAACACACAACCGCCCCTTCCTCCCCAGGAGTGCTACTGACCGTTTTAGCAGGTTCTTTGTCAAGATTAAGAGACTAAAAGGCTGACAGATGTTCTCAAAATCTCTCAGCTTATCTTTTAAGATGAATCTGATTCTCTACAAAAGGAGAGTGTCTGTCAGATCTGCTAGCCAATGTTTGATGGAAGGATTCGGTTTTTCGCAATTACACCACATGCTAGAAAGCGCCATTGTGCTACACTGAGTTCCATAAACTCATCAGATATTCCCAGAGTGATCAGAATTAGATTTGTCACCACCTGAACATCCAGTATCATGAAAAGGAAAGTGAATATGTCACATGAGTACTCTTCAAGTTCAGGACAAACTGCATAGATGTCTGATAGAGTATTCTCAATGGATTCGCACTTCTCACACAAGGGGGAGGCTTCTGGGAACATGCTATGCATCATAATCTTTGAGTAGTGTAACCTGTATAAAAACCTAAATTGTATATAGCGGTGCCGGGCATTAATAGGACACTCATGAATATATTCTAGGCTATTTTGCACACAGTCAGGGGTAACAGTGCTCCAAGCTCCTTTTCCCTATTTTCCTTTATATTGCCAATTTCGGGAAGGCTTAGATATTGTAGTGTCTCGTTCAGTTGGGAGACAATGAAATTGGAGTTGATAAATATTCTAATGTGGTTCTCTACATGTCTGGTACAGCCCTCTCAAAGTTGAGGGGTGCACCAATTTATCGGCCAGCAAATTTCCTTAATTTTGGGAGATCAGTGATCGGCCGATACTTGCAGGTAAAGCCAGCCTTATCTACCTCAACAAAGATTTAAAAATCAACCACTGACCTCTTCTGCTCTCCCGTGAGAGGTTTGACTGACAGACCAGCCCATCAGGTCATGACTGCACGTTTTCAGTTAATAATAGTCACACCACTGTTGCCAACTCAGAAACATTCTTGCTATATTTAGCAAGAATTTTTTCAGACAAAAAAAATGGTATTGGTCAAGATTAAAATCAGCAGGTCAGGCTAATTAAAGATCGGTAATCAGTGATTGGCCAGAAAACTGCAATCAGTGCATCACGGACAGAAGAAGGTAAATTATATTTCAGCTTGAGTTGTTTGAATGAGGCAATAGTTAATCCAATTTACAGAATACCAATACAACACAGTCCAAAGACATTCAAGTTCCAGGCATTGAATGTCCCACCTATGATGGAGGCTGTAAGCAAGGAGTTTTTGTGCTATACAATCAACTTGGCACATTTTGTATGATTAAGAATTTATATATTGGTTGTTTTTGCCCACTGACAAGTACATTTATGTATTTCACAGTTTTTCATAGTTGTGTGAACCTCTTTTCAAAGATTAAAAGTTATGATTAAAAGCATTTAAATTCAGCCTTTCTTAATCTGATCCCCATTTCAAATGGATAAAACAAAAAACTAACATAAACTTATATTTTGATACATTTGTCAGTCAGTTTGTCCAGTTCCATCTTCTATTGTCAATTTAGAACGAAATCTCCAAGCAATTTTTATAGCATCTTGTTAAATCTATGCAATAAAAAACATGATATTTGAAGGCAAAAGAAGTTCAAAGTGGTACTAATGAAGTGAAGCTAATAAAGTGATCCATGTAAAAAAGACACAAAAACACTTTAACAGATAATTAAGGTGTAAACGTACCTGAGCTGGCTGGACATCTAAGTAATGAAGCACTTCTTTAAGCATGACAGGCATGTGAGGAGGCTTGTCAGCAGAAACACAAGAGAGTCCGTCAGACCTATCCCAAGAACCAGGGCCAGAAGACAAACCAGTGGTGGCAGAATTCAGTCTCAACATTAATGACCTCCATGCACTCCGTGCTGCCAGGTTTGTTTTCCATATCATTATACTGGAGATAAAAAGCACGTTCTTGTAATGACCTGTGGAAAAACAACAGCAAGTTATGCTAATTTAATGTACTACTCCAGGTTTGTGGCTGTTTTTAACACTATAAAAAATAAATATTAGTTTAGTCTGACACGGGTGTTTTATTGTCCTTATATTCATTCATTCTGCAGCTTTCTCCAAATCTGCTGCTAACAAAGCAATGTGGTGTGTTACACCACATTGTTGCTGACAATAACAATTTGCCTTGCTTTGCAACTTGACATAATTAATGTTGTATTCTGACTGTACAGTTTTTATATCCCACTACGCTATGTATTATTTAGAAGAACTGTAAATATTAAACATTTTTTGATGCCTCAATTTTGGTATTTTTAGAAATACTTTCCACCACAATACACTACATGTGATACAATTGTATGTGACCAATAAGGTTTCTATAGTCCATCAAAGTTAAATGATAGACTATAGAAAAGATTAAGCATGAAATGACGATAGAAAGATAAAATTAGCAAGTTAACTCTCTGCTGTCCAGTAACCCAATAAGAAGTGATGATGAGCAACAATAGAGAGGTTCTCTTAAAATGTGCGTACAGCATTTATCAGTAGGAGATGGAGGAAGTGCCACTTTAAGTCAGTGACAACCTGTCACCGCTATCTAATTTTATTACACCAATAGAAAATTAATATTATAAATGTGCTTTATTGAAATAAACACCCAGAGATTCCCTGATTGCACACCCTAACAGGTGGTCTACAGGCATTAATAGTGCATAATTGGTGTGAAACTAGTCTGATAAACACCAGCCCCTTGGGCTGCACTTTGCTTTGCACAGAGAGTCTGGACCCTCAGCTGTAAGAAAACGAGGTGCTCTAAAACAGCACAGAAAATTAATGTCATCATTCGCAACTCTTTCTGCGTGCTGGTTGGCTGGTTGAAATTCAATCTGTGAAATCAAGCTCAATGAGAGAAATCCCAGGCGGAGCACCAAAGGGAAATGAGAATTGATCGGAATTGCATAAAACAATGGCAAGACTAGTGTGGAACCAGTTCTCTCAAAACAAGTAAACTCACAAACAGACAGAATATAAAATATCTAAATACAGAATAAGAAATAAAAATACTATATAGTAAGGACAAAATTTCAACATGAACACTGTATAGTGATTAAAAAATAATGCACTACACACGTTGATGACTATTCTATGTATTATTTACTTTCTTCAATTTATTTCATCATGCATTGTCATGTTTAAAATATTAAAAAAATAAAGTACAAAATAATATGGGGGCCACCACAAAGTATTTGTGCTTAGGGCACCCATAAGGCTAGCAACGGCACTGTAGCTGCTTAGTTAGCTTTAGCCTCTCCGCTAAATATGCGAGGCTCACATTCGCAACAAGACTGGATTGACCAACATGAAGACTAATATGGGGTAAAAGTTTAACCTGTGCAACCAAGCAAGCTGGCACTTTGAATTAAAATATCATAGGGACAGGTAAAAAGAGGTTTCCATATCCACCTGGAACTTAACAATTGAGTAAAAATTGGATAGTCGTGACAGTACATTAATACTCCTGCTACGTACGCGTTCACTTTACACTCTATCCACTACTAAACAAAGGGTAAACAGTATTTCACTGCACAACATGTGAAACAGCTCAACTAACAACTGTCACGCTGAAACGTGCCTCCAGATGAAAAAAGCTAAACTGCAGCTTACCGTAGTGAATCAAGCGGAAGCTCCACCTCCAGCAGCCTCAGCGTGACGTGCTCGTCACTGCTGGGCCGTCCAGCGTCTTCACTCTCACAGCCAATCCGCGGCCACACAGGAAGAGAGCTCCTGTTTGAAAATATTGGCGCTTGTTGTGCTAGCTGTCTCCAGCAACGCGTTGCTAACGACTTCTATTTTCATGTAACAGCGACTTACTTTAATCAAAAAACAAAAAAAAAACTGTTGTGGCATGAGAGATAGCCGCTGTTAATGACAGGTAAGAAAAAGAAAACTCCCACGAAGGGTTTTATGTGTGATGGCTACAACAAAGCTAACGTATTGTTAGAAAATACACGACGCTAGCTAGCTAGTTAGCAGGTGTTTGTCAGCTGTGCTAAGAGGCGTTTGTGCTTCTCTATTTAGATATGTAGATATGTAATGAATGCATTTGTATAGTTTTGATAATGAAAAAGCATTTTTGGTGGCAGAATTCAGTCAAAGAACTTTTGTGTCTTTTAATATCTGCAAAGCAACACATGAATATATATTTTACCGTTAGGAAGTTGTCATTTTCTCGATATATTAATGTATTTCCAAAGTAACCGCAGCACGTTTACCAATTTTTTGACACTAACATTCCCTAGTTTCCTTTTAGTGGTAGATTTCATTTTTTTAATGAAGTGAACAAGCGCAGAAAGACATAAAGATTTAATACTAAATTAATTAAGAGATTTATAAGTAGGCTAGAATTTTCACAACTTTTCATTTTCAGATTTTTTTTTTTTTTAGTTTGATTCCCTTCAGCCCAAATACTTGAACATATAAAAGGGAAAATATGTGTTGGGGGTTCTTTAAAGTAGTGGGTTTGTATCAGATGCACATGAACTTCACACAATCTTTCACTGATTCTTAATGAACAAAAATACTTTCAGCTGATGCTTTTATCTATTGAAAATGCTGACAGTCCTTGCTTTTTAAGTATTTAATGATTGGAGGCTGAGCATAAAAAAATTTCAGCATTTGACCTGCAGATCACAGATCAAAGCTGATTTAAATCTCTGGCCAGTGATTTGTGGATCTCTAGACCATTATTTAATCGGGAAGTTAAATTCTACAGAGTGGAACTCTCTTTTATAGGAAAATAGTGAAAATAGATTATCAAAATGGCCATACTCAAAACACTTCCAAATTAAATAAGCCAATGATGACAAAAATGGCCACAAGTACTGCAATCTGAAAATATGGGCAGTATATTTTCAAATGAGTCAACATAAACAGTAAGATCACCAATCAATGGCTGATTAATTTTACTGCAAGTGCTGCTGAAGGCAAAAATTAATTTTGATGACAGTTTAGTCAGTTCTCACAGTAGAGATATTTATTTATTATTTTATCTTAAGTGATTACATATGTAAATGTGCGTGTTGTTTTGTCTTAATTACTGCTTTGGCTATGTTCTGTCAGCAAACAGCATTTTTTGACTCTGTGTACTCCAGTTAATGATTAATCTATTAGATTAGTTGACGATTATTTCAAAATCAATTCATCAAAATTAATCCGATAAATCAGACCTATGCTATGTTATTTATTCAAAGGCTTATTGTTATTGTCTTGGTTTGACCTCATCTAAACATACCACAACTTGTTTTTGCCATAATCACTTTTGGCAAAAAAAAAAAAAATGAGGTAACGATGTGTTTTAGGTGAATGGTGCATTTAAGTTGAGTAAAATTTCAAGCTCCGTATGTGTCCACTTGTTGCCTCCACTAAGCTACTACAGGGGTTTTATGAAGTTTTGTTTACAATTTTCTAAAAATAGTTGTTAGCCATTGTAGATTATCTTCGAATCATAATAAATCCAACTCTTTCCATAATAGACTAATAAATCACTTCTGCTGCATGTATTACTCTGATTTAAGACTGAAATACAGGTTGATACTACAGCTGACACAACCATGAATCTTTTTTATTGGAAGGCTTTCATTGTCTCTGCTTGTGTCTTTGTTGCAAGTCTTGTGTTGCTTCAAAAGAAGGTTAGCAGTTGATTCCTTTATTTTGTTGTTAATGTTGCCAACGCAAGGCAGCAGTTCAATGATGAGAAATTAAACGTCCTTGAAAATAAATTTCTGCTGTAAATCGGTGACAAAAGATTTCAAAAATAGTTAGCAGTTGTTCTGGATCATGTGATTGTTGATAACTGGGCATCCAAATCTAAAGCTGCGACGGCTGCTTCTGTTGTGCATATTCCACATTTGGATTTATATAGATGTTATTCCTATTACCTTGTTTTGTTTTTAGTAGAAACATTTGTGACAAGTCCACTGAAGACCTTTTTTCCTTTTTGTGTTGCAGCAGCATTCAATTCACTACAGAAGGACCAAAATGGCAAATGACGTGTGTAGTCATGTAAAAGTCGTAGTTCGGGTTCGGCCAACCAACGACAGCGAGAAGCGTGAAAACTGTCGCAATGTCGTCCAAGTTGTTGACAACCACATGCTTATTTTTGACCCCAAGGAGGAGGACATGTCATGTTTTGGGTCACAAAGAGTGAGGAACCGAAACATCAACAAGAGGGCGAACAAGGACCTGAAATTTGTTTTTGACCACGTCTTTGATGAGAACTCTACTCAACTGGACATTTTTGAGAACACCACTAAAGGAGTACTAGATGGTGTAATGAATGGATTCAACTGCACAGGTAACTAATGTGGATGCAAAATTATTGAATGTGTTAGGCTTCTTGTTTGATTCAGGTTCAGCAAAAACCCCATTAGTGCAAAATAGGTCAGCAACAGAAAGACTAAATTGGTTCTAATAAAGTAACGGTAAAATTGGTTTGCCGTAAGAGGAAGCATGAATCAGACCTCACCTTTCCTGAATTTCTTTAATATTTTATAAGATTCAGGGTCACTAAAAAGTCATGAACAGATTGTCCCTGAACTACCTTCTCAATCCCTGGCGAAAAGGTTTGCATTCTTTATGATTTATTGGAATTGTTAGTTTGCACGTCCATTCCACGTAAGCCCGCAATTCAGGGAAAATGCCAGAGAAAAAGTACACTGCAGGGAGCAAAGTGAGAGGGGAGTTACTTCATTACAGCATCCAGTCACCATTCTCAGTTTGCTCCCTACAGAGAATCGGTTCACATTTTCCACCCCTCTGAAAAAAAGTGTTACTGCAAAATTCAAGACAAAACTGTTTTTAAAGTCAGAATCGGTGACATAAAAATAAAAACTGAGCAAATTATATTATTTGAAATTGTCATTAGGAACAACAAATATCTTGCTAGATTTGTCTGTAGCTGTTTTGCTAACTAATTTTTATGAATCTGTGGAAAATATTGATCCATTGGAGGATTAAATTTAATGTTCACTACCTTGACTGAACTCTCTTTTCTTCTCAGTACAATGTGTCTTTTAAGGCTACTTTTCTGAGCAGCTTTTGAATGTAGATTTCAGGCTGTTTGCAAACAAGGTTCTTGCATAGTTGTTAAAATTATTTAAAAAAAAAAAAAAGAAAATAGTTGCATTTCTGGATTTTTTTTTTCAATATCCCTTTTAACTAAAATTGGATCCACTTGTTCAACCATCCATGAACAATTCATACATTCATTTGTACATAATTCATCCTTTATTCCATGTATTTTTCATCCATGCATTCTGACAATCATCCATCTAGCTGTTAGTTCATAAATCTCTTTCTCCTTTCATCCATCTGTCTATCCATAATCCATCAATCTGTTCATTCATCCATAAATGTGCATCCATCCATCTTTCCATTCATGTGAATACCATAGATTCACCCCTATTTTCCATCCATTCGTCTTTTTATTTACTTATCTTTCCGTTCATCCATCTTCTTCGTCTCCAGGTTTTTTTTAAGGGTTATATTTTTGTACTCAGACTTCAGTAGAAACATCTGCCAAAAAATTTTGAAATTAGCTGAAAACAAGTTAGATATCTAAAAACTTGAATTTGAAAAAGTAGCAAAGTTCTACATAAAAAAATGTGTTCAAGCAGCATTTTAAGGCCTGTTTTGCGGTTCTGAAGCCATAGTTTACAAATTTAGGCCATTGCCATCTGTTTTTGTGAAACATGTTATAGAAAGCAAAGGTTGTTGTAAACAGGAAAGAAACAGTAAACCATACATTTTTGACTGGTTGAGATTTATTTATCACAATCTAGCATTCTTGTGCTTTGTCTGTATTATTGTATTACAGGGGGAAGAACTAATGACATACTGTATTAAAATAAATTATGTTTCACAATGTATTAATTTAATGTTTAGACATATATTTTTTGTCTATAATTTTTCTATGATTTTAGCTAAAATAAACACTGAAATTCCTGTCACTTGATTGGTTGAAGTTTGTAATCTGCATTTTGTGCACTTTCTCAGTTTTTCTATGATGTTTTAAAATGAACGTGTTAGTGTTTGTGCACCCTTTTCCTTTGTAATAAGTTTCCTTTTTTTGTCACAGTATTTGCTTATGGTGCTACTGGAGCTGGAAAGACCCATACGATGCTGGGTTCACAAAATGACCCTGGAGTCATGTACCGCACAATGAAAGAGCTGTTCAAACGGATGGATGACGCAAAGGAGGAGAAAGAGTTTACGCTTGCATTTTCATATCTTGAGGTATTTTCTAAATATGTATTTTGTGTAGAATAGATCATTTATTTTTAACCTGAGCTGGTTACTTTGTGTCTAACAGCATTTCTTACATTACTCCTCCATATTTGTCTACTTTCATTTTTAATTAAAAACTGTTCTGTTCAATCCTGTATTTCCTTTTTTTGTCTTGAGGTGACTAGGTTGTTGAAGCTTGCCCTTGACGCCTAACTATGTTTTTTTTGGTTCACAGGTTTACAATGAACAGATCAGAGACTTGTTGGCTAATGTCGGGCCTCTTGCTGTCAGAGAGGACAGCTCGAAAGGAGTAGTTGTTCAGGGCCTCACACTTCATAAGGTTTGTCAGCTAAAGATACAACATTGAGCCTTTTTGTTATTTTATTCCATTTTCTTCAGGTGGTGTAATTCTGCTCCTATGGTTCTACTAAACAACGTAATGTCTCTATACATTTAACAATAAATGAATAAACTACTATTTAAACACTTTCTTCCCATATTAACTGTTTTTCACATTTAATCTAAAGTTGGTGTACCTTACTCATTTGCAGCACTTTATAGATGTTTCACTATTTTCACTTTGTCCATCAGCCTCATGCTGAAAAAACTTTCTGTTGATGTTTTACAGCCCAAGTCTGCAGAGCACATTCTTGAGGCATTGGATTCTGGCAATCGAAACAGGACACAACACCCAACTGATATGAATGCCACTTCTTCTCGCTCTCATGCTGTATTTCAGGTATTTTAATCTTGTAAAAAACATAAAAAGATTGTATATGGGTTTTTTTGTGTGTTACTTTTAAGAGAAATACATAATAAAAAAAGAAAACATCACAATTACCTACAAAGTAACGAAATACAACAGAGCTAACTGTACCCACCTTTGAGTATGTATGTATATATATATATATATATGTATACGTACTTGAAGAATCTTTTACTGGTAGAAACTTCAAACATACGTTCTTTTTAAGCTAACACTTTTGTTTATAATTCCTCAGATATATTTGAGGCAGCAGGACAAAACAGCCAGTCTAAACCCTAATGTCTGCATAGCCAAAATGAGCCTGATTGACCTGGCTGGCTCAGAGAGGGCCAGCGCCACCAATGCCAAGGGAGCACGACTACGAGAAGGCGCTAATATTAACCGCTCCCTCCTGGCCCTGGGAAATGTTATCAACGCTCTTGCAGACCCAAAGGTGAGCTTGTGTGTCTCCATGTTTTCATTAATTACCAAACGGGTCAAAAAACAACATAATGACCACATGAAAGAGAATTAAAATTTTGTCTAGTTGATCACCCTAACACTTGTGAAACTCTTAATAAAAGATGGCGAGCACATTGCTTACACTAGATACAATGTTGTTTCTTAGACCTGTATCCATCATGCAGAATAAGAGAATTAGCAATCAAAATTACAACGCAGCAATGAATTTCATTTTAATATAAATAATTGTGTTCGTGGAATGCTAACCGTATATTATCACTAAGTCTTAGAAAGCCATTTTTTGTTTTTAAATAAAATAAACATTGGGGAATGGTAAAACCTTTGAGGGATTATATGTGTGCTTTGACTAATTCAGTTGAGACATTAAGACCTCATTAGGAATCTATGTGAAAGAAACTATTACACTTAAAATATTTTGAAACACATTTTTATTTTACGGTTGTTCAACAATATGTCAACTGCATATTTTTACCCACCTCAAGCAATGTTTTATGGACAGTGGATTACAAAGAAAATGTCAAGCATTTAAGCAGGCCTTTTAATTCTATAGACAAAGCAATTTTAGAGTTTGTTTGTTTTTTTTTTAGAAACATCACTAACCACTGTTTTATTATTATAAATTTTCTATTTGTTCTGAATTTCATTGACTGGTTTGTATTATGACTTAAACCAGCTAAGCTTATTATATGAAGTTATCTGCTCTCTCTATGGTAGTAAACATGGAACCTAGGAAGAGCAGAGTCAATTGAGTATTTGGGTATTATTTCATTCCAGTTGCATACATTAACCTGTCAAGCAGTCTTCTCATTTTACACACCAGTCTCAAGAGACAAGACACAAGCAGGCGGCATGCATTTAGGAAATGCCGTGCAAACCTACCACAGCCATGTTGAAATGCAATCCGTCTTCAACAGGCTTCTCCTTCATTCTTTGGGATGAGTCTGTCTTCTTTCATCAGCATTGTTAAGTTGCTGCTGTACTTTACTTATATTTTTTTTAAGAGTTGCAGTCATGGATTCATTCTTAACACACCACAGCTTTGCCGCCCTGTCCCTTTTGGTTATTGGTCCGAAGAAATTCATGTTGCGGTCAATGTTTAGAGGAAAGAATTTCCTTACTCGTTTCTTGACTTGCATACCATTCATTTGAGAGAGCTGAAGAATGTCTGCTCAATTCTGTTTGGGCTCTTGTCATCTTCATATTATGCTGTATGTACAGAGATTCTGTTGTAAGTTGTTTGCCTTAGGCCAGAGGTTCCCAAACTGTGGGGGGCGCCGTGCCATTGCAGGGTGGGCGCGGGTATGGATGAATTAAAAAAAAAAAAAAAAAAACAACGATGAACGCTGTGTGGGTGGGGGGGGTAGAACATAGGGGGGGCCCAGGAGAAAAAGTTTGGGAACCATTGCCTTAGGCGGTGGCCATACTTTTGTCGAGCCATCTGAAGAAGCACTCCATTTCTCCAGCTTGTCCGAAAATGTGCACTGTTTAGTAAAAGTGATGCCTTTTTAAAAGGCTGTACATGTTGTTGTTTTCAATAATGCTAAATCACTCCTCTAATTGTTCTGGTCTTTCATATGGGAAGAAAAAGTTTTCCATGCTCCAGCTGTGCAATAATTGTGGTTTACAGCTGGAACAGATGACATTTGTTAAAATCATGTAGTGTTTTGACAGCAGAAACAAAGGATGCATCTTTTGGGATTTGTTAAAGCTTTTTGTCATTAAAGCCATGCTTGGTGGCAGCAGGCATGTTTCTGTTTAAGATTATTAACATTCTAGATGTTACAATAAAATTCAGCACTGGTGGGCTAATAAAAGCTGTACAGCGTTATGCAGTCACAACAAGGAATGGAATGTCTTAAATGTACTCGTGTTGCACTGCTCTCAGAAACAATGCTATTTACTTTTTGACAGTTAATATAGAATGACAGTGACAGCCTGCTTTTTTTTAAAGTGGATATTTTCCCACATTTATCCTGAAACTCTGCAGACCTGACAAAAGTTCCAACTCTGGTCTTTCAGGTTAGATGTAGATTTTTTCTTTTTTATTTAAGCGCAATCAAGTTTGGCCCCCAGATAAAACAATTTTACGCTCTTTTTTTTATGACATTCTAAATTGTGAATTTTTGCAGTCCTAGTGTCACTGACGGTGTGACTCACCTAAGCAGCTGTAGTTTATCTAATGCTATTATTATTGGCTGAGTTGTCTTCACAGACTGCTGCAGAGAGACTCAATCTTGAAATTGTACACTCTGTACTAAATTGTGTTTCCAGTTAGGCTTATTGGTTCCCACCATACAGTCCAATGTAACAATGCCTTTCTTCCGGTTAAAGTGGAGAAACAACATGAAGGCACACTTCATATGTATGAGTTCACATCTTTCTCTTTTTTTCTGTTTTGATTTATGTCTTGTTTGACAAGAGTAGTGGATTCCTGGGTTCTGTATTTGTTCTTGTCAAACATTTATTTGATATATTTTCTAAGTGAACACAGTGAAACCTCAGTGGTCTCTCAGTTTGTTTTTTTTTCAGTTTCTCTTCAGTGTATTTTGTAAGGGAACTCAAGCATACATTGTGGGGCTAATCCTTATTTTTTTCTGTTTGTTTCAGAGTAAGAAGGCTCATATACCATATCGAGACAGCAAACTGACAAGGCTACTTAAAGACTCCTTGGGGGGCAACTGCAGAACTGTTATGATTGCCAATGTTAGCCCATCATCCAAGTCCTACGATGACACCCAGAACACACTTAAATATGCCAACAGGGCCAAGGAGATAAAGTCCTCGGTCAGTGCTAAATCTTCCACATAGTGAACTGTGATATAATGGCAGTGAATCTTGTAAGTAAATCCATGAAATCCTTTGAAAACATTACATTTTTCTTTTCCAATGCTTGCCTTTCAGCTCAAGAGTAATGTTGTGAGTCTTGACAGTCACATCGGTCAATATGCTGTGATCTGTGAGAAGCAGCGGCAAGAGGTAAAGAGATTCCACCATCATGGCCACATTTAATCAGTCAAATCTCCCTCATGTGTTTTGAACTAGGATATTTACAGTGATTTGTCCTTTGTTTCTGACTGTGTTTTCAATGCCTTGCATCTCTGAAGATTCTCCAGTTGAAGCAGAAACTAAAAGAATATGAGGAGAAAAACGCAGTGCCTGGGGCTTCCAACATGATCTCTTCCCAGAAACAAGCGGAGTTCAAAAGGTAAGCATGTGGTCTGATTCCCAGTGAAACCTGCAACACGTCACTCTTTTTGGCTTGTCATAAGTCCTTCATGTCAAATCCCATTATTGGAATGTAGACACCAATTCAAGTAAAAGGAGCTTGTGTGGCCTTTTGCCACCAGCGTAACTAAGGTGTTACTACAGCAACTGATACACAAACGCTTATGCCTTGAGAATGAAAATCTTGTTTAATCACTTCCAAATAACAGGGTCAATTTTGGAAGATTGCATTTGAATCATTGAAGAAGTTAAAGAAAACTACCCATGAGGCGGGTGAAGTAGAGGTTTTCCTTCTCTGTGTTTTATTCTAGCTCTTTCCCAAGCTTTTCCAAGTCTCAACAGGATATACAATCCTTACATCATGCTGTGATTCTGCCCCTGGGTTCCCTGAGCTTGGAAAAAAAAGGAGAGAAAAAAAAATCTGACAACACAACTAGCTCACTGTGTATAAATTGTGCTTGCAGTTCTGAACTTAACTTCTGCAGACTGGGGTTCTCACCCTGGCTCTATTGCAGAGCGAAGCATTTCAAGTAATAGGTGGTGTGATATTCAATGAACAACTTTACTTATTAATATTTTTAAAAATGTGTCTGTAAAATTATTTGCGAAGCCATGTACATTGTCTCAGCAGAGTTAAGTGCTCTGTCTGTCCTGTTTTTCCCTCAGTTATCACTGAAAGATGAGTATATCTGATTTCTTGAAGCAAATCACTGTGTACAAACATGTTAATATATTTACTTATGTAATTTATGTTTTGTTATATAGTTGCATCTAAGTCTGTTAAAGGAGTTTTCATCTGCTATCAAGCCCAAAACTTACTGAAGCAAGTGTCAGAACTGATAGCCCCCCCTAAAGGCTTCTCAGCTGCTGTTATAACCTTGATAAATTCACATAACATTTATGAGAACTGCATATACTATATATCCTCCTTGTTAAATATGATTTATAATTTTTAAGCAGCTTGTTTGTGTTACTGTTATGAAATACTCCCACATGAACCTGACGGTTAGACCTCTTGGAAAATTGTTTCTTCCTGGAAAATGGTCCACCTCTGCTGATGACCTCATGCTGCCCTAGTGGGTATAACAAGTCACATTGATTTAAGACAAAACACTCACAAAAGCTTTCAGTCGAAACCTTGCTGCCCACAAACTGGTGAACTGTTTCTTTTTTACACCTCAGATTTATAAATACAGGGTACATGTCCTTTTTTAAGTGTACTTCTTTTTAACACCCTTTAGAAAAAATTTCTTTATAATTGTGTTTTAAGTTAAAACTGGAATATTAACTAGGACACGAATAAGAAGTTAAGACCTGTAATGCATAATTGTAATATTGTAAATCTTAGTCATGGTTTGCAGAAGTTTTTACATTTTGTCCCTTCAAAGCCCTCAGGGTTGCTGTTCAGTTTTAAAAGTCCTGGGGAAATATGAAATTTCCTTTTATCATTTTCTACATCTGTATAAGTATGGAAAAAGAAAATGTGGAAAAAGGCTTGAGTTTCTACACCTCTCTGACCTTATTTTATTTCCTAAAAGTTACAATTTTGAATTTATAAAAAGTGAAGGGATTCTTATATTTAGTTATAGTGCTGTTTATTTTTAACTTTGTGTCATTAAGATAAGTAAGTAAGTAAAGTTTATTTATAAAGCACATTTCACAGACATAAAATCACAAAGCGCTGTACAATAAAAATCAACCTTAAAAATCCTACAAAACACAAAACCACCAGAAGAAACATGTTTTTAGGTGCTATTTTCTATTTTAGAAGATATTTGTTAAGCTCTTCAATCTGCCCAGTGTGTCCAAAGATAAATACGCATTCATTTAGAAATGTTAAACGGGCCATTTCACTATTATTTTATCCTCAGACATTTTTAGATCAGGGTGTTCAGAATCAGAAGTCAACCTCAGCACTGTTTTCTCTTTTTTTTTTTTTTTTTTTGTTATCAGATACCCAGAATATGTTAAAAACTGACAAAATTAAAAACTTTGAAATTTCTGCGTAGCAACACATTTAATTTTGAAATGAAAAATATGTAGGAACCCTGAATCAAAAACTGCAGTGTAAAGAATTGTGAAGTGGGAGGCAAACGATGCACAGTTAAGAACAAAATAGTGTGGTATGCATTTGTGATATTCTACTTTGAGCTGATAGATTAAAGTATCTTCCATTAGATGTTGAGAGCTGTAGATATTTTTACCTAAACTTGCTTTAAACTTTTTGCACAACTTTATCGTTGACTGGTCTGGTGACTTTCTTGGTCTACGTTAAGCTGGTCTTTACAGATGTTCTTTAACAAACCTTTGAGGCCTTCACAAACCAGCTATTTTTATGTTGTGAAATTGTTGCATAAAGATGTACTCTGTTGACCAATAAGGGTTTTATTTGTTGAGTCAATACAATGGATTTTATTTTGAAGAATTGCTGTAACTGGGACATAACACATGTGCATTCCACTTTTAATTTTTTTACTTTTAACATAAACATGTGAAAGCCATGTAACTCTTTCATTAAACTTCACAGTTATGCACTTCTTTGTTTTGATTTCTCAATAAAATACATTAAACTTTGGTTGTAACATGAGTACATAAAGATTTATGTTTGCTACAAAATTTATATTTATTGATAAATGGGAAAGGATACATTTTCAGTGTTTAATTGCTTCTATTGGTTCCTCTAGTTTCCGGTGTACTTTTTTTAGACAAGCATATCTTAGATCTTGGATTAATGGCAGCTGTGCTCAGAGGCCAGAGGATCAGGATTGAAAACTGTTGCAATGGACCGTTTAGAAAGAAAATGCAGTTTAATTCGGATCTTCCTTTTTTCATTTCCTGTCTGCCACGATTATGCAGCGAGGAATGAACGAATGTAGAGTTTTAATCTTGAACAGTTGTGTCCTTTTTTTCAGTACAAATGATACACATTTATTTTCCTTAAATCACACCAGCCAGATCTTATCATCCTATCTGACTGTCTGTAAGGCATAAAGTGGCATCTGTCGGGGTATTTGGGTTGGA
Organism: Girardinus metallicus; assembly: GCA_903067095.1. Lineage (NCBI taxonomy): Eukaryota > Metazoa > Chordata > Actinopteri > Cyprinodontiformes > Poeciliidae > Girardinus > Girardinus metallicus. The sequence continues at coordinate 37,466 of CAEGAE010067720.1, read as the reverse complement.
GGCGGGGGTATGAGGGGAAAAGCTGAATGAGTCTCTCTCCCACACACTTCATTCACTGGCATCAGAATTCACAACTCGCACAGACAGAGGCTCTGAATAGAGGCTGCACGCTTCTCACGCTATTAAAAATTCAACAGTCTAGCAAGGCCACGGCGTCTCCTACGTCACTAGAGTTACATTGAAGAGTGCAGTCACATTTCAGCGACAGCTCTCCAGCCTTATTTACCTGCATGCCTCTCCTGCCTTTTATGCCGTTTTTACTCAACTAGACAGCATCCAATCAGAGCATCAGCTCCCCTCTATTTCAGGAATACATATGTGCATCATATAGCTAAGAATATCCAACTTGCTCAGTTTGAATACAAGTGACATGTTCAAGAGGCTGCAGACATGGAGTTTCTTAGTTTGCCTTCTGATGTACTAAAAATGTTAGTCATCCAGCGATGTGATATTTGTGCAGCATTGCTAAGTTTTCACTTAGCCAATTTAGATATGCTTAAATAATAACGTTGGGTTTATTTTTTGGGGGGAGTTGACAATTAATTTATGCAGTTTCCAAAGAGCTTGCTACACAGTAGGATGGAATCTGCATTAGCTATGCTGCTCCACAGTCTCGCACCCCATTGTCCTTTACCTATAAATGACTCAGTCATGCTAACAATAATTGTCCCGAGCCAATAATAACATTCATACTGACTTAAACAGATACCACCCAACATTAAATATGGCTATTCACAGCTGGCGTTAAGATCTGAGCTAAATGATCCACTTGACATCCAAATTAGTTTTCAGACTTTTCTGTACAACCCTTAGTGAACTCAGTCGCTTGTGCTACATTTACAAATGAATATGGTTTAGTTAGGTTGCAAAATTCAACTGCAGCAATCAAGCTCAATGAGAGAAATTTCAAATGGAGCACTGAAGGGAAATGAGAATTGAGCAGAATTGCATAGGCCCGTCTTACAGAACGCCTTAACCCGTTCCTAAAACATTTTCTGCAGCGTTAAATAACAAGCATCACCAAAATTATATTACTGGAATAAAGAACCTAAGTGGATGGCATTTGCCTAATTAGCTAATGTGTATTGCAATCCAAGCAGTTCTTTGTAATACTGACATTTTATGCATTATTGAGATAATTTGCTATGTATTATGCAGATTTGTCAAAAGCCATCAGCTCTGCTACTAAACGCTTTAAGTTACTACACGCATAACCTAAAGTGTTGAGGCTTCAGGTGATTTGCATTCATGTTACAAAGCTAATGCAGATAAAAGTATGACAGTCTCTCTCCAAAAGCGCCCTGACGGATGACGTTTCAGTCCTTTTTGTGTGTTCACATATGTATTTAAAATCCGACAGACTTAATCAGATTGCACAGATATTATTGCACGATCTGAACGCTGCTTAAGAAGTTTTTCCAATGTTTTCAATCCTTTTAGGTATATTAATAATGGTAATGTGCCACAAGGCTTTTAGGTATTATGTAATTACTGCCAGCCTCTCAAAAGTAGAGTTAAATGATTGACTCCGTTGCTCCAACAGTAAAAATTAAGTGCTACAGCTTCAAAAGTAGATTTGCTGGATGTTGATCACAAGCCAGATACAATATAATAACTTTTAGTTTTGAGCCTTTGCTGATGCATGTACCAGGCCGTTTCCTCACATTTATTCCTTACATTTGTTAAAATCTTTGTTCTAAATCTAAAGCATAATAGGAACTGCTGGTGGTAAAACATTTTTTAAAAAGTTTGATAAGAAGCAAAACTTTGTAAAGTAAGTAAAAATAAACTCTCATTCCTCCAGAGTGTCAGAAGCTCTGCAGAGCATCTTCTCCAGCCGTGCTCAAATCAGGCGAGAGCAGCTGGATCTAGAGCGGCAACTGAAGGCGAATGAGCTGCGGCAGCGCTACAGTGAAGAGGATAACCTGCAGGTCCAACATTTCTGTGCCAAAGAAAAGATGGAGAAGGTAATTGATGCACACACTGCGTGATCTTTTTGGATTCCAAATCTGCGAAGTCATCATTTCAGTTTTCTGTTCTGTTAGCCTCTTAATTGACTGTACTTCAGTAAAAAGGTCACTTTTCATCAGTTTTTGGTCTCTTCTTATATTTGAGAGGATTACAATGTTTAATGCCAATATTTACTTTAAATAATTTTCTTAAGTGTTGCTTTTTACAATAATAAAAACATTTTCAGAGCAAACAAATGCCTTAGTCTCTAATTTTGTATTGGCCTGACTGCATAATATGTACATATGTCAAAAAATTGTTAAATTTTTTTTTTACATTTTCAACAGGCCACTTGTAAGCACGAGCGCAAGATTGCCAGCTTGCGCACTCAGCACCAGCACATCTCAAAACGTCTGAAGGAGACAGAGACACGTTTTCTAGAAAATGATGGTTTGCTTCACCGAGTTGAAAATGAGATTAAGTTGCTGAAGTCAAATGATCAGACCTCAGCGGTGAGTAACACTCTTTAACCCATTAACATCTGGTAATACTGGAATCAGTAACAAAGTTCATTGTGACAAAGAACAACTTAGGACTTTCAACACACTTTCGTTACACATAAAACAAAAATATAGATTTTATTCCTACTTCTGCAACATTTAAATGATTGTAGTTATTACAATTTGGCATTGTAATAACTACATGTATTATCTGTACAGTATTTTAATTCGGATACACTGAGTTGAAGAAAAATATAGTAGAGGCTCAGATAAAGAGATTAATTAACTGGGTTACCTGCTGAAGTAGCTAGCTTACAGCAGTTGGTTGTTTAACAGGCATGGTGCTCAAAGCTTGCCAACTGAAGTTTTAAAACTGGTTTCATGGATAACGGCGATTAAGGCGCTCCTTTAATTTCCACACCATGAGAACCCCCTTTCAGTCAACTGACAGGCATTGTGAAGCAACTGGTCAGGGACGGGCAGAATCCCTTAATCTAGCATTTATACTTGTATCTTATTAAAATGACTTTAAACTTGTTGTTGCGCAATACCCCAGCCTCCCTTCTCTCTCTACTCGCTCACTCTCTACTTCCTCTTCTGAGAGGAAATGCGCTACCAGCTCTCCGTCTAACTGGTAAATTGAGTTTCCTAAATCTACTGGGATTTACCCTGTCCAGAACTGCGGTAAACTCTGTTTAAAGCTGGTGACGAGAAAGACACGCCCGGTTTCTAACGACCCTCATTCAGGTGTCCCACCAATCTTCCCCCTGTGAATTAGCCAGACTGAGCAGCCTGCAGCCAACTAGTTTCACAAGACACACCTGTTAACGGTCGCTCCTTCTCTGACAAACTGTAGGAAGGGCATCACGACTTGGTTACAGCAGACCAAATGTTTACCAAGATAAACTAGACTTTGACAATGTAAACCTGTTGAAGTCCATTTAAAACTACTGTTTTAGAAAAGCCAACAACAGCTAAGAATGACATTGGTGACAGAATGCTTACAGGCTATTTTCAGCCATTCAGGAAAAACGGATCGCTGAAGGTAAGAGTGAGGCAAATTAAATGCGTAATTGCATAACATGTAGACTGGATGAAATGTAGGAAGGCAAACGGACATGATTAGATACCAAGAAAAACGTAACAATATAGGTCACATTTGTCAAAAAGCATGGCTTGCTGTTTTTTGTTTGTTTATTTTGGAGGGTAGGCTGTCTCACTGCTGGCATCGTGACCGTCTTTGTTTCCTTCCCATCTGTTCTCTCAGTAATTAGAAGCATGTTTATTTTATTTCTCCAGCTCATTCGTGAATCAGTGAAGAGAATAAATCAATACCCTTTGCTCATCCTTCACACAGTGGCCGGTTACCTAAAACCATGTCCATGTTATTTTTTTCTTCTTTATTCTTTCTTCCAGGAACTGACCCAGAACTATGACGCACCCAGCGGTCAAATGTTCTCTCTGCTGTTGCTTCGTAGTTTCTTTACGTCACGATGCTCTCTTTTCCTTTTTTTTTTTTTTTTCCCTTTCCTCCCATGCTCTGAACTGTCTACTTTTCTGATGAAACATGGATGAACACGGAACTTTTTGTCCTATCCTTAGCATAATGATCTCAATCCAACCTGTTCAGTCTCTTTCTGCCTGTTAGAGAGTTTGTTCAATCTCTTTTTGTTTGAAAGTTTGTGCTCTCTGAACTCACCTTTTTCTTTCTTTTTCAGGTGCTAGAGAAGGACTTGTATTGCCACAGACTGGAGCTGCAGGTGAATGATCTCAAGCAGCACATAAAGCAGATGGTTGAACTCACTTCGCTGCAGGATCAGGAGAATAAGCGCATGCAGAAGTAGGTTGACCGTTGACATATATAACCTATTACTGTATAAAAGGAAAGTGCACTTATTTCAAATGTGTCATTTTTCTGTTAAATTTCAGAATGTTAAACATCCTGCTGCCCGCTTACAGTAGGCAGTACACTGCATTACATGGTGTTGGCTTGGTCAGTCTAGCAGATGAGATGGAAAACCAAGAACTGGAGCACGTTGTGTTGAGGGAGAGAGGTGTGGTCTGGGCAGACCAGGAAGGGACAGGGCAGCAGGTGAAATCTGAAGAGATTGGTGACGACTCACTGGAGACATGTGGGACAAGAAAAGTTAGGCTCCACAGTGAGCTGGCTCCTGTCCTGTCCTTCTCACATCTGCAATACCACCAGAGTAGCCCCTGCAGTAAGTCACCTTTTTTTTCTTTCTCTTTTTTTCTGTCTCACTATCTTATTTTCATATATGCATATATATCTATGTTCTTATACAAATATAAAACCAAAGTATTTATTTGATGCAGAATATGAGGAATATGGAAACATTTGATCACTTTTTTCTGCTGCTTTTCCTATCAGGTGCTTTGTAAACTTCAACAGCAGATTGTGTCTCTATAACAGTTTAACTTAACTGGAAACAATAAGTATGCCTACAATTAAATGATTAGGAAAGAGAAGAATGTTTTTTCTCTGGTTCCTTTAGCAAGTAATTCATAAAGTTCATTTAACAAGCTCAGGTTTCCTCAAAAGAAGAGGTTCGATTACTGCAGATTTTTAGGACTGAGGAAATGACCCGAGTTACAAGAAGCGTTTACTATCATCAATATATCATGTTCAGCACAACTAAAACATTTTCGTAAACTGAGTCCAGCATGTCAGCACAGATTCTGTCTTGGATGCATATCCAAAGAGTTGACGACTGTCTAGGTGCACCTGTGGTTTATAAGGCGAATGTAACATAAGAACAGAGGTGAAGTCATGTTTGTCTTCTCTTCTGAAATGTATCAATAAAAACGTTTGTGAAATCTTTCCTGGATTTGTTAGCCATGAGATCAGAAAAGAGTTTTGGTAAGGGGTTTTTTCAGCTAGTCAAAAACAGTAAATATGGATGTTATCTCTTCCATCAGCAACATTAATATAAAAATCATCAGGTAGAGGAATGGAGTCAAAATCCAAGCAGTTAATGGATGGTGGTTGAGGAAAAGTCATGAAAAAACTGCATACTGTCTGCAGATCAGTCCAGTGAAAAGTGCTCACGAGATACATACATGTTTTTGTAATTGTTCTTTTATTTAAAAAATATATATTCCCATTCGTTTTTTTCACTTGCTCAACAATAAACTAAACATCCACTGTTTTTGTGAAACTAATGAAGTAGTAATCATTATAAATCAAAAATATAAGAGACGTTTTGAAGGTGTGCCTTATGGAAAGAAAACAAGATTTGGTTCAGTCTTTCTTTGAAAATCTTATGCATATTTAAAATCATTTCAGCACTTTGAGACCCCATGCTGCAGATTATTTCAAAGGTATTCAACGACATGGAACTTGACTGGACAGCAACTGATGTTGAAATGTTTTGTTAGATAACCCATTCTACTTTGCTATACATTATAGGTTCCCTCGTAAAACTGAAGTTGGGAGGAGCTCCACATGTTCCACAGATTATTTCCTTCTGTTAGTTGCATGTTATGTGCGCTGTAGTTTGCCAGTTTCCCATCAGAAATAGCTGGGCTATGACACAATTTACACAGTCCTGGCTGAAATGCAACAAAAAAATAATTAAGACTCATTAGACCACCTGTGTCTACTGCTGTTCAACTATTATCAACAACCTCACAAATGTTTCAGTCAGTTAGTGTTCAGCGGTGTGCTCTCCAAGGAACGGCTCTGTCTTTAGTGCACATGCTAGTTTGGCTTTATGACTTACACCTCTGCCAGGTGCAACAATTTTGCCTTCCACCCATTTCGCCTTCATACTCTACAGCTGTGGGACAGATGTTAAACTTTCTCTTTCGTTTGTTACAAACATTCTACTATAACGACATTACGCCCAGATCCGTGTTTCTCTATTCCAGTCCTTCTGGGACCACTGCCATGCATTATTTTAGGTATTTCCCTTCTGCCACACACATGACTTGAATAAGTGGGCGATTAACAGGCTTCTGCAGCACTTAATGGCATTCAAAGAAGGTCATGCAATTATTTGAATCAGGTGTGCTGGAACAGAGACACATCTAAAATATTCAGGGCACTGGTCCCTGAGTACTGGAATAGAGAAACACTGGTCTAGATCTATATTTTGTAATTTAAAGAAACTGTTACTAAGATCTGATTCAACAAACCAGCTGTACTGTTGTAAATAAGGTTTTCAGCACAACCTGCTCACGTCACATCTGGATGTTTTACAATAGCTTTAAATATAAAAGTTGGCTTTCCAGTTAAAGAGAGAAATAGTGGCGGGTGTGTTTGGCTTCAGTCCAGGTTCTGGTGTGTTTTGTTGGAGCCATGAGACTGCATCTTTCAGTTTTCATTTTTAACTGTCATCCCTACATGACCTAGCAGCACCAGCAGCTCATGACACACAAGATATGGCAGACAATGGAGCATGAACTGAAGCTGGCCAGCAACAGTGCCTGTTTGTTGAGAAGTAAAGGCTGCACCTGTCCCTCTGCTCCTGTGTTTGCTTGTTTTATTTGAAAGTCCTTCTTGTTGACTTTTAATTAAATTAAATGTCAGTACAACAAAGGATCCAGTGACATATGAATGGGGATATTAATCTGAGCCTGTTGTTTGTCATAGTTTAAACTTTAAGAGATAAGATGTTTTATTATGAACCAAAACCCCGAGCTATTGGGGGGGGGGGGTTGTTGTCAACTTGACATTTCTCCTGCACATCATGCTTCGGCTTTATCATCAAATTTAATTTTCTTAAACACACACAAGCCAGTTTCTGTTTGCATTCACAGGGTTTAGGTAAAATTAAGTGGTACAACCTTTTTAAAGAGTATACTCTAGATCGTGTTTGGATTGTTTTATTGTAATGGAAATAATTTGTTGAATTAGGTTTTTATTCTCTTCTCAGGTGCCGAGAGACTCAGTAAAAGAGCGTTATACTGCAGTGCAGCTCCGACTCTCAAAGGTAAATGGATTTTCTCTCTTCTGTTGCAAAACTTCTGTGGTTAGTAACCTCTTTACACATATTAATCATCTTTTCCTCTCAATTACTCTTATTTACACTCCCCTTGTCACCTTTTAGTCACTTCTGCAAATACACATTAAACGACTGCTAAAACAGAGATCTGAAATCATAAATTATTATTAAAATGCAATATAACTGTGTAGTGGTTATCTGACTGCCTGAAATGTCACTTATTCCTTTTTAAAGCTGTAAAGAAGTTGTTCAGAGTATTAAAAAAAAAACACACACACACACACACAATAAAAGTCATGCATGTAATATTTTTTGATTTATGATGGTGCTGTAGACATTCTTTCCAGGCCAAAACTGGAAAACTGAAATGAGGTAAAAACTCATGAGAAGTATTGCATAGAGAACCTTTGAGAAGCTGTTATAGAGAAACGTTGTGAAATATCGCGTTCCAAATGGTGGCAATGATATTTATGGCAGATGGTCTATGTTTTATTGAGATATTTTGCAGGAAATGAAATATGAGCATGAAATATTTCTGCCAGTTGACCAGAGTTTCTTGCGTAGAAGAGAAATATGTACACTCTTGGGAGTTTGCCACATTCTCTAATAAAATTTGACAATTACTCATTGTTACAATGTAATTATGTTTTTTTTTTTGTTGTTGTTTTTGTTTTTTTTCTGGTGCAGTGGATATCTCAATTTAGATTTTTGCCATTTTAGTTTAAAATTTGTCTTAAAAATATTTTACAGTTCCAAGTTTCTTACTTGTGATTATTTAGCCACTTCATTGAAAAGTGGCTGGGTATGTTCTAATTATTTGCCTATATATAATGCAGCCTTTCCTCTGCTACCCCTAAATAAAATCCACTGCAAAACAAAAATAAAAAATTGCCCTCAGAAGTCACCTGAACAATAAATTGGGTCCTTCTCTGAGTAACTGAATGTCAGTATAAATACAGCTGCTCTTTGAAGACTATAGAGGTTTTTGTTAGAGGACATTGGTAAACAAGAGTGGGAAACCCAAGACAGGCTTGTAAATCTGCCTTCTTTGAGGAAACTGCAAGATTTCACTGTTATGACAAAATGGGTGACCAATGGAGTTCATGGTGGCCTTGGTCCCAACTTCTTTCAGATCATAAACAAGCATGTAGCTGTGAGCTGAACTGTCAACTTTCTCATGATCGTTCTCACCCCATGAGCCAAGACTTTGCATGGCACTCCAAACCGGAGCCGGCCGATGGTCATGTGATATTTCTTCCCATTCCCGATAGTCGCTTCAACAGCTGTCACTTTCTCACCAAGCTACTAGCTGATGTTCTTTGTCCCAGTCTTTTGTAGATCGACTCTGTCCTTGATTATTGTTGACAGCTCATTGGTGTATCCATGGTGATGGAGAGTTTTGAATTGAATAAACCGATTCTGTGTTTTATACACATAAAATGTTACAATCAGGAGTAGAGCTGCTCAATGTATTGAATTATAGTTATCTTCGCGTTCTGAATGTGTACATAATCACAATTGCTTAGGACTGGTGGATGCAATATCTGGTTGGTTATTATGATTCCTGCCTGGGACATGCATTGACTTTCTGCATGCAAATAACTTTCATAGACTTACCGTGCCATCAGTGTGCGAATTTGATGTTTATTTCAGTTGACAAATTGCTTAAACTGGTGGAGAAATTGTGATGCTGGAAAACAAGTGGAAGAGTGAGAAACCCATAGGTTGATCACTATCGATATCTTAATTTCAATTATCAACATCCAAGTCAGCATTATTTGATTTCCTAATATTGTTACAGAGCTAGTCAGGAGAATCTGGAAATGATAAATGGATTTCTGCCCAACCTGGACTCATGACTACTCTGTCGAAACCGGGATTCTGGTTGTGTTGGACTGAATCAGATTTTATTTTACTGACTGGTTTGCAAACCACCTTTTACTTTTGCTGTGTGCTGCTCATTTTCAGAGATTTGGATTGATATTCTGTCGCCCTGCATTGAAAAGAAGCTATGATCAAATGTAGAGGTTGTCCTTTTGTTTATAAATAACATGCATGCAAGTTCTGCCTTTGTAAATTATTTTGTCATTTCACGTGATCAATGTAATTAAATCAGAAGCTCTCTCTATCCATAAATATTTTACTGTTAATCATCTTAAAATTAAACTGCAAACTGTCCAGTTATAAGCTCATTTATGGATTCTTGATTTGTCATAATTGAATCATTATTTACTGAGCTACTAATATCACACATCTACTTACATATAAAGATGTGCAGAATTATCACCTCTGTAACCATTTTCACTGGTGATGGTTGTTTTATTATCCAAACTCCTCCTGATTTTCATCCTGATGCTGTTTATCAGTGCCTCACTGCTTCCACAACGCCTGATGATCACTGCACCATGTTATGAGAAATGGCTCCACCCTGCAGCTTGCAAAGCCAATCATATTTCAGTGGTTTTAGTGAGGGTTGTGGTTTTGAAAGAACGTTAACTCTTCGTGGGGTGCATCACAAAAGCAAAGTCCACAAATCTGCTCGCTGTGATGACAGCATCACTGTGTTTTAATGAAATAATCCTTACCTGATATTTTGTATGAATTTTCATTCACCGGTCTGCCACAGGATCTGCTTCAGGTGTTTATTTTTATGTTATAATGAATCTTTTACTTTTTAAATTGTCTCATTTACCTGCTTCCATTTTTGTCATGCCTTTTGCTTCAGACACATTTAGTTTTCTGTTCTCTTCCCCACTGCGTTTCTTTCATCCCATCCTCAAATGTTTTTCCTCTCTGTCTGTCTAGCATCTAACCCTCCCAATCCCTGTTGAGCTTCATTCATGAAAATGCAGATCCACAGCAGGGCAGGGAAAAACGTCAACATACGTAAACTCCCCTGCTCCACCAACCAGAAACGGCGCACTATAAAAAACAGGCAGCAGCAACCAGGCGACCCTAATTCAGTGCAGCTCCCACCAGAAATAGCAACTCATGCATGTATTAATCCCCTACTAGCCAAAAATATGTGATTGAAGAAACTCTGCTGCCATTTATTGCTGGGGACATCTCCTCTGCCACAGGAAAAGGGGTATTTATCACTGATTCCTCGCACGGAGCTCTGTCTCAAGTATGACTCATGTTTGCTAAAAATTGCTTTCGGTATTTGGGGAATGGTATAAATCAGTCGTTCACCTTTTGCATTTTGTGTTTTCACTTCCTTCTTCCTTTATGTGCTGGGATTTTTCCCTTTTTCCCCCCAGCACTCAAAATGATGCAGGCATTGTGTTTAACCTATTTTTGTTCTGTGACCTTAACAACTTTTAGTCGCTGTTATAGTTGCTGGATAGATGTTACACAAAAAGCTTAAGATTAAATAATGTGAAATAATGTCCGCCTTTAAAAATAACAGTTTGGTTGTTTTTTTTTTAACTACAAATTTAAAACAAATCACTTCTTCTTATCCAAATCTAATTTCTTGCAATAGTTCTGAATAATTATTTCACAAAAAAATCAACTGTTTAAAAAATTTAAAAACTTTATTTTCTTAAGTTTGGAAGAAAAAAAAGTTGCTTGCTTGTAAACGCCCTGCTTCCTGATCTATTTTTAAAAAGCACTGCTTGTTAGGTGAATAATGCATGTCACAGCCCTGTTCTGATATTTTAAAGTTTTTAGACAACCGTGGAGCACCATCATTGGAAATGGCCTTATGTCAGTCTGACTGGTGATCCCAAAGTGGCATAATTAAAGGGAAATGCTCCATTATTTCTTGATGATTATTTTTGAAATTCATTGCTGGCACTTCACTACTTATGACTGATTACAGATGGGATGTGATGAACCATTACCATTTTTAGTGAAATTTGTTTGCACCCCATTCTTCTTTTTTCTTAAGTGATTCAGGTAGCATAGTATGGTGCGATTAAGCTGAACAACTAAATAATCTTTGGTTTATTATATTTTGAATGCAAATATTACTTAGCTAATCTGTTATTCATATTATTTTGGGTTCTTTTTTAGATGGAGGAGATCCGCCGGATAAGACAGGAGACAAGCCTCCAAAAGTCTCCATCAGGAGAAATCTCTCCACACTTCTCCCACCACAAAGTCCACGAAGCGTTGTCAAGTCCCAAGCATTTGAGGACGGCATGCTCCCACTCCAATGCACACCAGAACCTGCTCAGCTGCCACTTGGCTGCTCCAGCTCCATGGATCCAAACAAGACATTTGAAATCATTGAAAATGACGATCAGACTGCAAGCAATGCAACCATCATCCTAAGCTATGGTAGCCCGTGTCAAGCATCGACGTCCACGGACGTCTCAGGCTCCAGCCAGCTAAGGCTTGCATACAGAGCAGCGGAGGGCAACCAGATTTCTACCAAAAGGTAAGAAAATACTCAGCAGAGCTCCTATTTAGTATTGAAAGGTGTAGAATTTGAATTCATTTTTTTCCAAAGTCTTAATAATTATGAAAAGTAAGGAAGTTATATATTTCCCAACCTTATTTCTTATCAAGTTGTCTAAATGTAGACTCCTTTCCTCAGCTCTTCCTTCCTCGTATTATTTCTTCCTCATATATTCATTCTGTCCTCCATCCCTTCTTTCTTTCTTGTGCCCTAAACTTATTTTCCCTCATCTCTCCTTCTGTCCTTGTTTCTGTACTTCCTGGTCTGCACTTTCTCTCTTCCTCTTTTGTCTCCTTCCTTCTTGCTTGTGCCCTCCTTTTGTTTGTGTCTCTTCACACTTGCCTTCTGTTCTTGTGTCCATCCTACCTTCCTCCTTGTAATCTCCCACCTTCTATGCATTATTTTCTTCTTTCTGTCTTTCCTTTCTTTATTGTGACCTACTAGTGTCCTTAGTTGTGTTCCTATGTTTTTATCCTTATTCTTTACATCCTTCTTTCCTACCTCGTGTTCTATACTTACATGTCACTTCATTTCCTCCAACCATGACTTATTTTCCTACTTTTGTCCTTGTGACCGTCCTTTCCCCTCCCTTATTCCTTCCTGTCCTTCTTTTTTTCTTGTGACCCCATCCTTCCTTACCTCCTTTCTTTTGTACCTTTGTTTTCAGTCTTCCCCCTTCTGTCCTTCCTTCCAGTTTCTGTTTCGCTATTTTCACATTTAAGTCATAAGTAGTGAAGTAGAGACATCTGACAAATTCATAGTAAACACTAGTGTTTTATTTGTAAAATTGTACGTGGTGAGGAAAACCTTGAGTCATGTTTTTGTTGGAGTTTAGTTTTTTTTTTTTTGGTAGTTGTTAAAGATCCATTCATCCATCCTCTTACACCTTTAACCCATCGGGGTCGGTAGGGGTGCTGGTGCCCATCTCCAGCTGTCAACGGGCGAGAGGCGGGGTCACCCTGGACAGGTCGCCACTCCATAGCAGGGTAACACAAAGGCAGACAGGACAAACAACCTTGCGCACACACACTCTCTAAAGAGAATTTAGAGAGACCAATCAACCTAACAGTTTTTGGACGGGGAGTATAGGGAGAGAACCCAGGGAGAACATGCAAACTCCATGCAGAAAGACCCCGAGTTGGGAATCGAACCCAGGACCTTCTGCTGCAAGGCAACAGTGCTACCGTCTGCTCCACTGTGCAACCCACGTTAAAGATTCTTTCTTTTTAATCAGTTTTTACGAATAATATGTGAACCCACAAACCACATATTTCTGAACGCACCCGTTTTGAACTAGAAGACATCTTCTTTTTGTTGTTAAACAGCTGTGTGAACTGGTCGGACTGGACACCAATAAGCAACGATTGAGATCAAGACTAACATATTAAAAGATAGATTAAAGGACTGATAACTCTATTAACTAAAACACAGCTGGTCTGGTTTGGCGTTATTTTGCACGATGATACAGGTTTTCAAAAGTAGAACAAAGCTGCATTGCAGCATTTAGGGTTAGAAATGATCTACAAAAATGTCCTGTTTGGTTGTAATTATGCTCTCAAGATGTTAATATTAGTTCAAAACTGACACTGGACTTTGTCCTTGTGACCACATCATTTAGCTATGCATGTTAATGTCGGGTACGATCAGAGCCGTCCAGATGAATGAGCAGCAGATCACGCTGCATAAAAAGGAGTCCCAGTTAAACTTTTAATATATCAAATAAATATTTTAATAGCTGAGATGAAACTCACCATGATGTCATGTGTTTTTTTTTTTTTGTTTTTTTTTTGTTGTTTTTTCCATCGAATGTTTCAAAGCTTAAATTATCTTTCTGGCAGACATCTGAATGTTTCTAAGCTGCAGTCTGTAGTGCAACCAAGTCGTCCAAAAGTGGAAAATCCTCCAAACCTTATTCAAAACAAGGCTGAAACTAGAGTGCACACACTGGATATTCTCACCAGCCGTGGGTTTACATTCTGGAAGAGTGGATGAAGAGGCTTAAATATGCTGAAAAGGGCGGCCCGTTCAAGTCTTCAGCTGGAAATGGCAAACTGACACAGGAATTATTGGATTGTTGTGGAGAAATTTGATCCTCGGCAAACTCAAAAACAGAACAAATGTTTTGCCTTAGAAGAAATGTTTTATTGCAAAAAGATGACAGAGAAGTGCACCACACAAACACATGTAACACTTTTAAAACTACCTTAAACTGGATGATTGGTTCTGTGAAAACAACTGTTTGTTTTATTTACATAACACCAGTGCAGAATAAATGTCATGGCAAGTCAATTTCCAATTATGCTGAAAAACACAATAGATCAGCTTGTACAGCTGGAATTCAAGCGTGTAGACAGGCTGATTTATAGACAGACAGTCCAACAACAGTAAGATTATTTAAACAGTTTTTCTGGTAGAAATCTGAATGCTTCTAAGCTCGCTAAATAAGCAGCTTTAACTCACTTACTGATATTTTAAAAACTGAATTTTGACAATGCAATTTGTTCTGTTTTCCAGAAAAGGAAACAAATGGTGCAGATTATAAACTGTTAAAATGTGAATAAACAGTTTTTCCAGACAGATTTTATCACGCAGATTTATTCAGCTTGATTTTGTAGTGCTTATCAACCACAACAGCAATATTAATATCTGATATTGGCGCAGATTTTCATATTGGTGCATCCTTATCGAAAACATTTCATTCGTTGACATACCTGATGTGCCTGATTGAGTCAATTTTTTAGTACTGAAATCTCCTGCTGCAATGTGAAATGTAGTTCATGGGAAAGTATGCTGATCACATTTTAAGTGATGTTTTTGACAATGTTTTTTTTCAGTCAGTAGCATTAATGCAAGCTTTTCTTCTGTAGACAAAATATCGGTCCTTTGCAAGAGACGAAACGAACCAACCCGACCTACATGGACATGACATCAGCTGCACAAGGAAAGCGTAAATTCAACCGGTAATTTTCTTCTTTTGTTTTCAGATGTAACTCCTGATGTAACCTTGATGTAAATCCTAAAGTTTTACAGAGTTCTATTTTTTTGTCTTGTTAATTATAGCAGCTTCAAAGAAGAGTTTCAGGGTTTCTCGGCACCGAAGCGGATAAAGAAAGAATCCTCCGTTGCACAGAGGCCTCTCAGAGTGCAACGATTCACTGGTAAATGCCAATAAAGAAAAGCACCATACACACACTTAATATAACAATTGTGATTGACATAGTTACATATTACACTAATCACAAGTAGTATTGACATGCCCTGATTAGCCTATTCTCTGTTTACTTTAAGGACTATAATTAATTGCAGTCAGATGATCACTCAACACCTTCCAGCTACTATAAAAAAGTGCTGATTTAAAGAAAAAAATAAAATTTATAGCTGACATTTTAAAATGTTTTTAGCCTTAGTGATTAATATATTAGCCTTACAAATTGTAAACAATAGCTTTTGTGCATCTTCTACAGGATGTAAAAGATTCTGGTCACCTGCTGATTTCAATGGATGTATTTTTAACTAACTGTTCTCTGTATCATGTTTATATTTCTTTATTCATTGACTAGTATTAGACTGTTTCTCGGATCCACTATCATGTTTGTTTAAGCTTGTCTGTTAAATCATTACCTGCCTTTTCCTATTTCCTCAGGTTCAGAGAACAAGCCCCGCAGAGTAGTGAGGAGTGTTTCTGAGGGAAACCTCAGTGTGCTTGAACATCAGAAACCCAAATCACTTTTCTATAAAACGTCCCAACAGATCAAACGGGTGGCCAAGCGGATGTGAACCATCACCTCGTTCTTATCATTTTTATTAGGACAGCTTTTCACTCTTCAAGATTTTCCGTCCGTTGTTAATACAAATGTTCAGGGACGAAGTTGGCGTTCTGTTGTGTAGATTTCCTCTAGCAGGATTCTCTATGTGGTAGAAAACCTTACTTGATTGTAAATAAACAGTGTAGATATTTTTGTGTAGATTACTGTTCTGACTTTTGGCTTTTTGGAAGTTTTTAGATCACATACACACACAAACAAAGCAAAAAGGCAGATTTTTTACAAACATTATGTATTTTAAGTATGTCTTTAGAATAACTACATTTTATGTAATTGTTTCAGAGGGCAGCTGATACAACCAAAACTGCTCTATTCAGAGCAGTTTGTATTGTTTTTTTATGTTGTACCAATAATAAATTGTGTTATTTTATGTTTCTTAATAAAACTGGTGTAGATCAACCAGTATTTAATAAATCCGTTCTAAAATATATCTGCTCTTTGTGTCATTGCTGTTGCAAGTAAAGCGGGGTTTTAAATGAATGCTCATTTAAAAGGTGTTCCAGCATCACCCATGTTCAGAGATTCAACATTTATCATCTAATATCATTAAATTTACTTTTGAAGAAGCATGTTTGTTTTTAAGCAGCACTGAATAACAATTTATTTAATCTTAAATTTTGTAAGACAATTGTAACTTTTGGGGTTATTTATACATATGATTTAAATAAATTACTGCATATGATAGAATCTCCCTAGACGTCTTGATTCTTAAGTGACATTGTTTAGTTTGATGTAAAAGTTTCTGGGGGGGGGTTATTATTTTTTTGAAGGAAAGTTTTCACATATGGGTTGTATCTTGGTCCCTTAATTCTGCTCTGTCTATAGTTTCTCGATGTGTTAAAGTAAAATTGTTTTTTCTAAAGTGTGAAGAGAGTTATGTCTTGTAGCTTTGTGCTTTTGTTTCCTCCTCACTGAATACCAAATGCATGTCTGGCAATGGTTTTCTTAGTTTTCTGGCAATGCGTATAGTTTACTCTTTTGTTTACCTAAATGATAGCTTAAGAAAACTGAATTAAGAACAACTAATGACACAAATGCCCTGGTACTTGAAAAACTCTAAAAGGCTGAAATATAAATTCAGTAGCGGCATAAACATCATCTGCTTCCCATTCTGTAGTAGCCAATAAAACTAATGCATTCCTTACATGTAGGAACATAGTCATCATGATCTGCTTTCACATGTGATTAATTGGGCACTAAGCAGATTTTTAAAAGTCAAACCTTTCAAGAGGTTGTTGGCAGTCAAACTCAAACCGCCTCTTGATAACTTTTAGTATTCTGATGGTTGATGGAACTTGATTCTTGAACATGTCAAGCGGCTTGTCAGACTAGGACCGCGAACCAAGTGGACTTTTCCATGTTGAGTAAATTTAAATCTAAAAAGTAAATTATTTTAATCATGACTTTTAAAAAAAAAATGAAGAGGTTATTAATAAGGGTGCACCGATTGCAGTTTTCTGGCCAATTGCCGATTATTGATCTTTAAAACGTCTCAACCTGCTGATTCCGATTTTGGCCGATACTGATTTTATTCAGTGGCTAGTACTAGACTGTTTCTCAGATCAGTCTCAAATGTTGCTAAACAGTGAGGTGATTACCGTTAATGTCTAATGTGCAGACATGACCCTTTGTGTGGATCTGTCTGTAAAACGTCTCTGTCTGGAGAGTAAAAGAGGACAGCAGTTGATTTTTAGACCTTTGCCGGTGGATCAGATTGGCTTCGCTGTAATTATCACCAGTCTCCCAGAAGTAAATTAAACTATTTACTTGCGATTAAACCAAATTTTCTTTTCAGAGAATCAATTTTTAGTTGTTCAACATTAGAAAGAGTCAAAAGAAAAAAGAAATTAGCTAAATATCTAAATTCCTAGAAATTTGCGTCGAAAATTATGGGTCTGGCACTCACAGCGTGGTTAATATGAATGTACTTGTGGTTCTTTAATGGGCTGTGTGGGACAGCCTTAAACAATAAAGCCCGGGAACTGCTGCTGAATGCCTTCTTTTTTTTTTTTTTTTTTTTTTTTTTTTTTTTAAAGCTGCATTCTCAAGTTATTTTTGGGCTGTCTTGTGTTGCATTTTTAGCCTGATCAAACGCGGTGAATCGCTGGGAACGAGCTCCTGTCAGGACTCTAAACTTAAAAGCAAGCTCAAAAAGGAAAAAAAAATAAAAATAAATAATAAAAAAATACCTTGTGGATCTATTATGAGGGTGGGACCTCATTGCTCCGTCTGGAGAGAACTAGACTTGTCACTTTGAATTCAGTCTTGCAACTTTCTGTGGCACAGCGTTCAGTGTGATCGTTATTTTTAGCCCAGGAGCTCAATGCATATATCAGCACTGTACTGCGCAAGCACTGACACCCTCTCATGCTCTCATTCACAAGAATCTCTTCATTGTGTGTGTGTCAGAGAGGAGGAGCGAAAGAGACAAAGGGGAGGGAGTGTGTGCGTACACAGGGAGGCAGGTCCTGGCTAAAGTTTATTAACTTTCTCTCAGCCAATGGGGCACAGTGTGCGTTTTTCTTGCTGACCAATGGGACGGGTCGAGGGGTTGGAGGTGGGTGTTGCTTAGCAACTGCAGGTAGAATCTCAGATCATGTCGGACCCATTGTTTTATCTCGGCTCCCTGAGAGACGTTGCATGATATGTGTTGTCATTTGTTAAAAAAGAAAAGCCAAACGAAAAAAAAAAAAAAAAAAAAACACTCCAGTGAAAATGCGTCACAAAGTTGTTTGTTCTATTTTTGTGTTTTGTGTGTAATTTTTGGTTTCGTTAGACAGATTAAAGTAACTTTAATGACACTTCAGCCTAAATATGGTGCAAGTTTTTCAGTATTTTATGACTGAAGAAAATGTAACATATCTTTATTCTTCTTCTTTTTTTCTTTTTTCTTTTTGCTTCTTCAGGATGCATACCTGCGTGCAGAGACAAGGATGAGTGATGGCAGCCAAAAAAAAAAAAAAAGCTTAAAACCTGCTAACACACACAGACCACTGATGCATGGTTCCTTACTTATCTGATTAAAGAAGCCTTGGGAATTGACCTAAATTAAAACTCCTGACGTTTTAAGGAATGCAGCATCCTCAAACAGCCTTTTTCAGTTTGACAAATAAGAGCATACTTCATGATCGTTTCCACGGTGTTCCTTCTTTTCCCCGCGGTGTGGCTGTGAACTTTTCATCCTCTTTCTAATAAGATGACCTGATATCACAAAGCGATACGTCAGAGGAGAACAAACTGGTGGAGAGCCGACTACTAGTACTCTGTGTTCCCTTTGCAACTACCGGCATCACTTGTTGGTTTCTGTCACACCTGTGTAAGTCTGGAGTTATTTGTGGACATGGAAAAGATTAATTATGCTTTATGTCATTGCAAGTAAATTCTAAATGATAAATTATGCTATAGAATACTTCTTTCAGATATGTTTTGCACGACTAAAACGAGAAATGATTTTAGACATTTTAGGCACATGTTGAATAACTCGTAGATCTTTCCCTCAAAAATCAAGCTCCAGAAGGAAAAATAAATAAATAAATAAATAAAAGAATTTCAAGTCACAGTGGAGCTGCCTCTGCCTGTCATGCTGTCCCGTGATTCTCAATGCAAATATCTAAAAGAGGTTTATGGAAATCCAAGGTATCCACCCTGGTTTGGCATGTAAAACAGAGCCATGAGGATTGTTGTCTGCACCACCAACATTTGTATCAGTAAATCCCACCACTCTGAGAGGCAAAGGAATAAAAATTATAAAACAAGTTTAGCTCAGTTGTCCACCAACCTGCAGCAACAGCTCATGCTCTAAGAGACACTTCAGTGACTCTGGATAAGGTAAGCCCTTCCAGCTTCCAACTTTGGTTTCAAATAGGTGCAGACACAATTAGCTGATTGGTCAGAGTGCTTTCATTTTTATAAACTGCGCTGGCTTGTGTTTTATTACTTGGTTTTAGACGTTTGTAAAATGCATTGGTATGCTTGTTTATTATAATTTTAGACTAAATTGTGTATTTGCTTTTTTTATATTTAAAGTATTTTAAGAAGTGCACCTGCTTTTGTCTGTGGGGAAAAAAAACCCATCAGGTACTTCTGTAAGGCTGGTTGTATGAGTAAACAGGGAACATCAGCAACATAATGTGCAAGACATCTCTGCAGGCTCTGAGTCAGTATGCTCCTTCACAACTTTATTCAACAATTTTGTAAAGGTAAATATGTTTATACAGTGCTCTTCATGGCAGTCTGGCCACTCAAAGCACTTCACACAATAGCCACATTCATACAAGCACCTTGCCCAGGGACACACCTTAAGTCGCCCCTGTGCCTGTAAACAAAACATTTCCTGTTTATGTATGTGTGGTGGTGTAAGATTGTCCTTCAGACTGCTGGTCATTTTGTACATTTGCAGTTTTGGTTGTTTTGGACCCAAATTCTTCAGTACCAATTGCTGCTGTCTACTCTGGCACATTTTGTACCAACCGTGTGTCGATTTGTACCCATCAGGGGGACATTTCGTACCCCTATTTGATAACTGAAGATTTTAAAGGCGACCTATCATGCTTCTTTGAATGAATTAGGATAGCTCTGTGGGCTACACAAAACATTTTTTTTTTTTTTTCGCAAAAAATCTTTCTCACTTTATGAAATTTCACCTGGTCAGTTCTGCCTATTTTGTGCTCCTTTAAGAATGAGCTGTCACAATTATGCAATTAAGCTGCTGTTGGCCACACCTCCAATTCAGTGTTTACATTTTATACACGTGAAAATGATGGCAGGCAGACGCGCAATTGTACGACACATCTTTGACCCTGACTCAGATCCAGGAGCAGAAGTAGAGCTTCCCGCACAACCATCCATGCAACAAGGGATTTCTGAATGACAAGACAAAGCTCCTGCAATCTCAGGCAAGGGCTTGAGTTTTTTACACTGTGCGCAGTCCCTGCTCCACAATCAGGGGAGTGCCCGCTGATTGTGACTTAATAATCAGAAGATTTTTGAAACAGCTCATTTTGCAGACACAAAAAAACACATACAGCCAGAAATTGGCTAGTAGGGTATTTTTAGAGCTTGGACTGTTTTCAGAAGCAATAAAGAGTGGTTGATTTTGTCCGGGAACGGTGTATTACATCAGATCTCTGCCATGCAGGGCATTTTTGCCCAGACTCTTTATTATGGTGGAGGAAAGACCTCTGACTTTATTTGATGCAAGTGAGGCCTGGAGTTCTTTGGATGTTGTTTGGGGTCTTTTGTGACTTCTTGAGTCGTTGCCTTGTTCTTAGGGTAATTTTGGCCACTCCTGGGAAGATTCCCCATTGTTCCACGTTTTCTCCCTGTGTGGATATCGGCTCTCACTGTGTTTCAATGGTGTCCCAAAGCTTCAGAAATGGCTTTGTAATCCACTCCTGACAGATAGATCTTGATTGCTTTCTTTATTAGTTGTTGCTAAGTTTCTTTATATCTCACCTTAATGTCTAGCTTTTGAGGATTTTTTGGCCTTTGTCAGGCAGGTCTTTAAATGATGTCTGGATTGAAAACAGGTGGCCAGAGACAAAAACAGGTCTTTGTTTTCAGGTGGCCAGAAAACTACTTTACCACACCTCACTTTATCAACTGAGGTGTGATAAAGTAGTTAAGTTTTAACGGGGCAGCAATCACTTGTTCATGCTTCAGGTTTGGATTTTTTTTCTCCATTAATAATAAGCATTTAGAAACTGCATTTTTTTTTTTTGTTTACTTGTGTTGTCTTTAACTAATATATAAACTGGTTTCATGATCTGAAACATTGAAGTGTGATGAACGTGAAAAAAAAAAAAGAAAACAGGAAGGTAGCAAACACTTTTTCACACCACTGTATCCAAGGGAACTTGTCCTTTGCAGATTATAATCGAAATAAAGAAAATTACTTTAAATTTCCTCTGGCAAGTTCAAACTGACCCATTATTGGTAGGAAACCCTCCCCAGTTATATCATATCCAAAAAGTTCAATACTTAATAACCAACACTAAGGTACAAAATGTTCAAGGAGTGAAATGAATGGCACTATCGCTGCCCAATTATTCAGAAAGTGCAGCTCTGTTTCTTACATGCATAGTTTTTACAGTGTCAGATGTAATTTTTTTGTTTACACCTCCACCTGCATCTGACTCTGCAATACATATAGAGACAGATGTGACTGCAAATACCTCGCTCCTGTTATCAATACACAGCTGACTGCTGACAGGGCCTCGTGCGGGTGGTAATCGTGGGGGGATGGGTATGTTTCCTACACCAGGTAATGTCTCCTGTTGTGAAACAATGTGACAGAAAATCAGTACGTCTGTGATGTCTCAGCAGTGTTTCTTTGCCCCTCTACATTCTCCTGAAGGAGCTCATCCAAAGCCCACCTCAAACATAGCGTATGTAGCCGGCGGATGACTCATCCTCGGGAGAAAGGAGCTGTATGGTGCAAGTAGCCTTGCAAATAAACATTTCACGATTTGCAGTGTCTACTCAAGTACTTTGCTGAGTTGAAGTTGGATCCATCAGACTGCAAACGCAGTGGGTTAAAATGCCCCCCTGTGTGTGTTGCATACGTGGTGATTTTATTGCTAAAAGACAACACTTGGCAAGGCACATTCTTTGTCATTTTGTTTATTGAAACAGCAAATTTGTCATCAATGCAGCAATTGCCATGGAGACAGGGTTAAGTCCCAAACCTGCTGCTGTTTTACACTGAAAGCTTATTACCACAACTTCCAGTAATCCAGGAGTGGACGTGTGACTCCTCCTCCCGGTGGACGGCTAAGATTTGTAAGTATGCTCACATTCAAATGACTCTTGATTCCTGGCAGTGTTTTGGACATGATTCTCTTCAGAAGCTCAGTAAAAAATGCTCCCTTGGTTTCCTTTTTGTTACAAAGTGAAATGTTTGCCACTGTGGGTGGTTTTACACTTTAATATGATGTAGCTAAAGTGATGCATCAATGTTTGTTGAATTAGATCTGATTTTGTTCATTCATATGGAAATTGTATTTTTTTTTATTGTTTTATTTTGTGAGCTTTCAGCTCAAAAGAAGGGAGGACCCTGTTTTTAGTAAACATGTCCATGGAATCTATGCAGCTTACAAAAGAAGATCACGTAGTGCTGCTAAAAAGTATTTTCTCCTTTGCACATCTCTTCTGTTTTTACTTTAATGTCACACTGAGATTATCAATCAAACGTTATTATGAAAGAAAACCTAATTAGATACAAAGACCAATTTCAAATGACGAATTTCATTTATGAGCTGGAAAAGCAACTATCCAAACCAACACTGCCCTAAGTGAATATATTCCCCAGCTGTAGAATCAAGAAATCATTTAAGTAGATCCTATTGGAAAGAATGAAGTATAACGCCTCAAAACAGTGGTGAAGTCATTGTTGAAAATGAGAATTTGTTTTCAATCAACTGACCTGGTAAAATAATGGTAAATAAAAAAAAGACAAAACAATAAAATTTTATCAAAAAGTGATGAAGACTCATCCAGGAGATCACAAATGAACCTAGAACACATATTTGTCTCTGTCAACTTCTGTTTACTTTGTTATTAAAATTTGCTTGATGAATAAAAGCAGAAGAAATCTGTAAGGGCGAAAAATTTCAATACGCTGTATATTATGTCACTTTTTTATGAAGAAGTTTTTTTTTATAAAAGATTAAAGTTGCAATATCAAGAATATAGTGGCTGCGTAATTTCAAAAATAAAAGTTGACATATTATTACAAATAATTTTGTTTAATTGAAAAATCAATTTTTTGAATGGATTTTTTAAAAATCCATCAGCTTTAATATTCCAATTTATTGTGATATTTAATCACAAATACTTGATATTTGTGTTTAAATATTGGGGAAAAAAATTGGAAATATCTTAAAGAAAAGTCGGAATGTTGAAATTGCTGTGTTCTTTTCAAGCAGGTTTGGTATGCATTTTGATAGCCTACCTGCTAATTGTGCAACAACAGGATATTTATTTACTAAAAGAGAAAGAATAACTTTGTTTTAAAATGTTATTCTATGGTATACAATTAATAGCTCATTTACACAATGCATAAATTCTATTTAATTTTGAAAACTTTATTCTCATTGTTTCTGCATTATTATTAATATGCTTTTTCAACTTATTTTAATCATTTCAACTACAATCTCAAAAGTGGCAATCAATTCCATCATCCAAGTGACCTTCAAACCTCATCATACTTTTATATTCCTGTTGAACACAATACATTTCTGCATAAATCTTCCATATATTGTAGAGTGAATTTACATATTTTGATATGCATGTTGGTCGGCAAGTTGGAGTTAAGTGCAGTGCCCAGGGGCACATCAAACCATAACAGACGGACACTGAAATTGAACCTACAACCTTCTAATTGTAATACAACAGTTCTGCCACAATAAACAAAGAAAAAAGTGGCTACTGTAGAACAGATGGGAGATTTTTTTATTTTTTTTTAATAGTAAAGGATAAGTGAATATAACAACTGACTTGAATGGATGAATAAAAAACCACTTAAAACGATATATTGTCGTTTAGCAATTTCTAGTAAGACTGTGCAAACATTCAGAAACAAACAAGTTTAAATCAAGATGGTGTTGCTTTGATATTCAGACACATAAGAGTGCACCTGTTGGGAAAATCCCTGTGGTCATACTACAGCATACAGTAGCAGTATGTTGCCACATCTCACATTGTGCGCAGCGTTTTGGACTGGTTCAATTCTGCCAACTTCTGGATTTGGACTTTAGCTGATTTTTCTTTGGAGATGTTACCATTCAGCTACAAGTTGTTTGAGTAGTTCAATTAAGTGCAGAGCAAGATTCATGCTTACTGCTGATAAAAAAATACATATGCTGACAAACAGTTTATTTTTTCACTCCATCTTTCTTTCTCCACTGTAGTATCATGAGAACCCTTAATTTTTCCACATGGCAGAGTTGAGCTACGGAAAGCTGCATTGTGCACTTAGCTCTGCTTATAAAGATTCTGCAAGTTTTGAGGCATAAAATAACGCTGCATTTGTTTGGTACATACTGACAAGGCTGTACCTGAAATGTCTGGCATGAATACATGTACTATTACACCCCGCGTATGACAGTAGTTGCTTAATACCTGTATTAATATAAAAACTATGTGCACATTTTAGCAGATAGTAGTGAACAGGTTAACAATGGTGTGAACAGGTTATCTAAACTTTCTCATTTCCACATTCTAGTTCACATAAGATACAAATTGCCTTTTAGAACTACTCAAAGTTACACTCAGAGGTTTAACTGTATTTCAGGTAACAGCAATGTACCGGCTGATTTAACAGCACAGGCCTTAAAGTAGTGAGTGGAGTTGCTATTTTTTAACAATTGGGGATTCACTATAAACAAACAAACAAACAAACGTAAAAGAAACAGCTAGCTTTGCATTTTTTAAATCAAAACTTCAATTTAGGGCCAGCTTTGATAGCTGAATTGTTTGGTTGCTCTTCTCTCAGATCCAAAGCAGCCCAGTGTTCACAGTATTTTTCCATGTTTGTGCAGCTGCATCATATTCCACATATTTGTTTACCCAGTAAAAAGCAGCAAAGATTCAATGCCAAATCCAACTAATACTGCATGTACTGCTACCTTTTCAATGGAGTAGTGTGAATTATGTTTTTGAGAAAAGGTTTTTGCATATAAATTGTTCGGTAGTATGACTTCTCAGTGACTATGTTACATTTTATAGGATCAAAAACAAGGAGTTTGGTTAAAGTCTTTCATTAACTACTACATTCCCATTTCCTGACTCCTGTACAGATCCCCAAGAAATGCCAAAATAAGCACCATTAAGAGATAAGGGTGTGTGTTCATCAAGTCAAAAAAGAGAGGAAAACTGTTTCTAAAGATGACTATTAATCAGTGCTGATTAGTACACCATGCAAATGATTTATAAATGCTTGACAAGGTTTTATAGGAGCGGCATTTTGGGTATGCATGAACACAGATTGTTTTGTTCACTTGATTGGCATGTCGGGCTGAATAATACAACATGTTTGCCTTCAAAGATTTATTATTTCTAACGTTGGACTGCTGTGGCCTGTGTATGACCCTACATGTGGTGCTGTTTCACAACCACACAGCCTTATGTATTCCCAAAATGCAAATCCCATCCAACTTAGTAAAGTGCCGGAAATGCCGTCAAATGTGTCTCTGACGTATCCTCTGTGTTTGGGTACCTTGACTCACTGTCTTGACTTACTGTTGGATACTACGGTAACTGCTTGATGACACATTGTTCAGCTGGTAATGCCACCTGATTCTTGTTCCCAATGTGCCAGCTCCCTGCAGATCAAATTATTTACATACCCACTGCTTGTAAATCAAATTATGCATTCTGAAGTCGGTCAGTTTCTCCTTGTTCAGCTCTGATCAGCAGGTGAAATACTGAAAAATTGTTAATCTTGCTTTATATTAAAGAAATCTAACTGAAAACCCCCACTTCTTTTTATCTGTAGTTGCATCTTCAAATAGCATCTTCTTTGAGGAAGTTTGTATCGAGTTTACTGCATAAGTTTCCTTACATTTTGAGACGCTGGAACCACAAACTTCAATTTATTCCACTGGGTTTTTATGAAACACAAACAGCATGATTCTGCCACTACAATGTGTCACCACAAGCATAGGGCTTTCAAGGGGACAGGTTGTGTTAGTTTTCAAGTCCATTTTCTTCCATGTTGGCTGAGTCAACTACATGGCTTGTAGCAAATGTTTAACAGCAATTTTTTTTGTCTGCCTCTCAACAATATCTTTCTTCTTGCCACTTTTCCATAAAAATTGGATTTGTGACATGCAATACTAGTCCATTCAAAAGATTTTCCCAACTGAGCTGTAGATCTCTGTGTCTCCTCCAGTTACCAAGGGCCCCTTGACTGCTTAATGTTCGTCTTGCCTGGTGTAATAGTCTATATCAGACACTATTACACCATTATAAAATGGAAGACTACACTCTTCCAATTTTAGACTGGTGGATTTAACACCTAATTAAAAGATTGGGATATTGTTTTAATCTAACCCTGTTTAATTTTTCTGCACTACCTTATTCCAGATTTGTCTGATTTGTTCCTTGGTCTTTGTGATGCTGTGTGTTCAAAAATATTCTCTAACAAACCTTTCACAGAACAGGCGTATTTATACTGAGACTACATTACACGCAGGTGCACTTTATTCACTGTTCAGGAGATTTATGAAGGCAAGTGGTTGTCCTGTAAGGATCTTATAATTATGACTGCGATCCATTCTGGCAAGGGAAGGCATTGCAGTGGAACCTATAACACATTGTTATGGTTTTCTCCGGGAACAAGAAGCCGACTCTCCCTCAGCTGCAGGGGGAGAGTCAAAGCAACACCACGCCACAGGACCTTCGTCTTCCCTGACATCCTTTCTTTTTTATTCTATAACATTACTTTTTATTCCGGTCTAATTGGATTTGTTTCGAATAAAGTTAGAAACACATCCATGTTACACCTACACAGGTGTTTCCACTTGCCTCACTTGATTAGACCTCCTCTCAGGACTGTGTGGGTGTGTACAAGCGGCGTTATTCACATCTGCATCACTATCCTCCACCCCCCTCTTCCAGTTTTGTTGCACTAGTTAGGGAAGCACCAGGGTGTGAATTACACTGAGACATTCAGGGAGGTTGACTTTTTCCTCCAGGTTCTGGTGTAACACTTATAAAATACAATGATTGTTTGATTTTGTCTGTTTTTTCTAGTCACAGATTACAGTAATAGTCCATGCGAGAAATATCCCATATTAATATTCAGATGTCTCCAACAAAGCATAATACATGTAAAGTGCTAACAACAGATCATCATTATAAAGCAGAAGCAGATGGTGTCCACATGGAGTCCTTTACAGTAAGACCCCAAAACCACAACAATAAAAAAAATATTAAACAGAAGAAAAAAAAATTAGCAGAAATACTTTTGCAATAATTTTACACAAGCAAACTGTTTGATTTCAAACACTCTCCCTCCTTATTTTTCAGCTGTTTGTAAGCAGAGACTCTCTAAAGTCAAGCCACGTCTACCAGTTCTGCACATCTTAAGATTAACATTTTTGCCAATCATCCTCAAAATATCTCGAGCTCAGTGTCACTAATTGGACTGGATGAAGACTCAAGTCTGCCACAGATTCTGAATTGATTTTACTGTAGATCTGAAATGATAAGAAAAATGTTGAACTTTGATCTAAACAATTCTATTGTAGCTCTGGCCTTTGTGTTTAGGATTATAGGCAGGGGAACATTCTCCCCAATCTTAACTCCTTTCCCTCCTCTAACAAGTTTTTTTTTTTTTTGTTGTATTTTTTTTCAGGATTAGCTTGGTTCTTCCACTTTCTCATGAATCTAACCAGTTTCACTGATCTTGTTGAAAATAGCCTCCCAACAGCTTGCAGCTGTTAGCCCCATGTTTCACCATTGGGATGGTGTGTTTAGAGATGCACAACATTTCTGTTATTCTTTTTTGAGACAATTAGTATTTTGCATGTAGAGCAAAAATTTCAATTTTGTTTGTCTGCTTTGAGCAGACAAACAAACAAATGTTTTTTTACATGTTTGACTTGTCCCCTACATAGCTTGTGACAGACTTTGGCTTTCATTTAGCAATGGCTTTCTTCTTTTTGTCTTTTCTTTAGAGGAGGTAAAACTGAGTTACATGCAGTTTTTATAAAATACTTTCCAAACTTCCAAACTATTCCCGTTTGAAAACCAGTGGACTATGATTTAAAGTCGGCTTCACCAACCCTTAGTTAATGGTCATAATCCAATCCAGAATTATGCCAGAACCTTTTGGGCTGTTTCAGAAGGCATTTGGTCAAAATGCAGCATGTTAAGAGCAATGTTAGACAGAATCAAAGAGGACCGTTATGGTCAACTTCAGGTGAGCCAATAATTACAATACATGTGTCTTAAAATATGTATTAAAATTCCAGAGTTGTACTATACAAACCAAAAATATTTTTTTTATTATTTGACCGTAGCATGGCTGCACGCAAATTGATTTGATCTGAATCTATATATTAGTCGCTCTTTCTCTCTACTTCATCAAACCTGAGGTAAAACATGTTGCTATTGGAAACATCACTCCTAAACTTTTACCTCAATCTGATTCATATTTATTTTAAGTAACTCCAGCTCAAAAGTTCAGTTTTAAACTTTAAACAAACTCTGCATAGTATTTAGCTAAAAAACTAAACGGAAATGTCGGGGACATTTCAAGGCTGAGTTGGATTATTTATATTTTTTTATACATCAATAGCTAAAGCTGAACAACAAACAATTCTAAATATAATATTGACAAAGAACAGTTTTTGGTCTGTGAAAATCTCTTTCAGAAAAGAAATTTGTTTTTAAATTTCAAGCGAAAAAAGAAAACACATCAGTAATGTCCTTGAAAAGTTCAAGGTTTTGCTACCATAGACGATGTAGGTGAGTACGTAGTTTTAAATAAGGAAAGCATGTGGCATTGTTACAGGGCTTAGTTGGTTATTTTTTACTGTTATGTAACAGCTTTGATTAGTGATGTTGTTATGGTTATAGAAATGAAAAAGAAACGCTGATGTTCTTCGAGACTACAACCACACAAGTTAAAAGTAAAAGAGTTTTGTTGAGTACATTCATTAATCCTGCATTGTCGAAAGTAATGTTTTGTTATTACTCCAATCAAGATGACCTCATATTGCTTATATTGCTTCATGTTCAGCTTGTGATCAGATAATAACTTGACTGAAATGCATAGAGAAGGTAGCACAGGTTCAAATAATAATAAAAAAAATAAAATACATAGAATTATGTGTTTGTGTTGCTTGTTGCTATGTAGCTGCTTTCTACCTGATAAGCACTGACATTATTTTATTATTCCTGGCTGTTTACCAGGAGCAATAACTATTAGCCACTAAACGGAATTTTCAAACAATAAAAAAAAAATAAAAATTAATTGAAAAACAATATGCAGGCTACAGTATTCCGACATGTAGCTGTTCACTGATTAACGTTGGTGAAAAATGTTAATTTATGTTGGAAACAGCAATGCACACATTTAAGAAAATATTACAAGTAATGACTAATTCATCATATGTATAGTTTGGGGGTTAGGCTTCTGGCTCTAGTCTCTCTGTCAGGTTTCTCCAGATTGTGTTGTAGTCTTCTACAGTCCCAAACTTCCTGGAGCATCAAATGCAATTGTAATGTGGAGGGGTACATTAGCTAGAGTAGGAGTGGCTGACAGGTGGCTTTTGTCTCACTAGGTGGCTTGCACCGACTTGACTGGTCTGTCAAGGATCCTGTTTTAATTGCAGCTTGTGGAGTATTTTATGTTGAAAAATCCTTTGTCGTTTTAATATAAATTTCCACCTCCAGTCAACTTTTTTTCAACAAAGACTCTTTGAACAAGTAAATCATCTCTAATACAGGTAGGGCTACTTCAACAAGCACTAACGTAGCTAAACCAGAAAGTTCAATCACCTCATGACTCAGATGTGAGATGTCAACGGGACTGACATATCTTTTCCAATTTTCCTCAGCCTGCATTAGAGACCCATTTTGTTGTTAATAAACACATAAAAAAATGCTAAGTACATAAATGATTGGTGCATGTGGTGCATGGGTTTTTGTAGGTAACCATGTAAACCAGGACTGGAGTTTTACTGGCATAACTATTCTCCTATCATTCAAGGCTAACAAACATTTCTCAAATATGAAGGGGAGACAACCCCTTCACACATAATTATTGCGACATTCATGTCAAACCTTGACAGTTAGCTTGCTGATGACCTATTCATGGTGTCAGGACATACCGTGCCTGCTGATGGATGGGAATGGCTCCAGACCACCTGTGACTGTAATTTGTAAAAGTCAGCAGACCAAATGAGTGTTTATATTTTAAAAAGTCCAGCAACATTGTTGTTAGACAGGTTTCATTGATTCTGGTTGTGATATCATGAGAATAAACACATTACACTCCAGTATTAAAGCTAATTTCAAAACTGAGGTGCATGATGAATAGGTTGGTCTCATTCCTATAAATTATGTGTATTAATGATAGAATAAAACCTAATTCATATTTGATTTAAAAAGGTAGCTGACTGGCCATCAGATCTCCATCAAAGAGCACCAGCTTTGTCAATTTGAGGTTCTTATTCATTATTGGTCACGGTTCCACTTTACTTATCACTTAACCTCTGAACACTTGACACCTGGTTAGTCCGAGCTGTAATCAGTGCAGAATTACAAATAAAAATGTACCACTCATGGAAAATATTGTTAAGTCCATGACACTTCTTGAACTTTGCACCAATTTTCCTAAAGATCTTCCTAAAGTCCTAAAGGATTCTTGCTTTCATCACAGCTACCATTTTCTAAATCTTTCTGTGTAGTTAACATGGTCTAACTACGTTATTCTCTGATGTTTTCAAACGTGTGACCTAAGAAAGATTGAGAATGTTGAGCTTAAACTGGATCCTTGCACACAAATTAAGCCACACATCTCGATAAATGCACTCCCAGGTATAATCTCTGGCTTAGTAGCCATGTACTTTGTATGTTTGCTAAATATGGTTGTTAGATTCATGCAACTATTGAGCCACAGTCATCAGGAATTCTCTGCTGACCTTTAAACTATCATGTAATTATTTCAGGATTTTTTTTTTATATTTACCTCAAGGATGCTCTCTATGCTTTGAGCTGCAAAGTGACTCTGATCACTCCTCACTCGTAGTTGAACTGTTTTTCAAGGACGCAGTTGTTCAGATAGAAAAATAATAAGTAAGAGAGTAGTTTTTGTCATGGTAGTAATAATCTCCTTTTGTAACCAGCTTGCAATTCCAGATTGCTTGTAGAATAATATGTACAGATAGCTTAAAAATGGTTAATGTCTTGTGTCCACTAGCTTACCACACTAAACTTCCTGGGACTGTTTTAATTATTTCAAGGAACTTAGGTATAACCAAAAGAATCTGTTTTCACAAAATCCAAAAATTGTTTCACAAATCACTTACGTTGATATGAAGAAAATCTGCATATTGATTATTTTAGCCCAGTTTTGCATAATTAAAGGTATATTCACGTTTGATGTATTTTGTTTGTTTCCTCCAATGGGGGTGTGGAGCAATCAGACTAAGAAACACTTTTTGAGGTCGTCTCGTTCCGCTTCCCAACACAATCTGGTGCAGATATCTTCTGGTGTGAGTACAGACTGACCTTGATCCGAACCAACTACAGGTACTAAACGTCTTTTTAAGTCATTGTTGCTGAGCATTGTGGTAAAAATGACCATATGGTTGTATTGAACTTATACATGATCCAGTATTTTAGGCTTAACAATGCTGCTGTCAGCATGTCACAGCTCAGAATGGGAAATTTTGTCTCATTCAGCTTCCATTTACTTACGCCATTCAAACATGAGAAATATTGCATTGCAAAGCCTGCATTGAATTGGCTGCTCTTGACATTCTAACTGGTATTGCAGTGTAAGAACAACACAGCAGAAATGCAGCAAGCAGAACCTCCAGGTTTGTTTTTTTCCTGTCTGTGCGCTGTCCCGCTCCCAATATGTCTGTCCAGAGGATCACTTTGTTTACAAATCATAGCTTACCGCACTAAACTAAACAAATAAAAAGTCCGCTCTTGGTCCACACCAAGCAAGTGGACCAAAAGACTTTGCGGATTTTCCAGACACAGCTGGTCTGCTTTAAACAGACCAGACATTGTTTCCCCATAGTCAGGACATTTTGTTCAGGTGTGAACACACTGAACTGATATCTTCGGAAATGTGATTGTAAAACTTTTTCAGATTCACAAAGAACAGGTACAGTGTAAATATCTGGCCCACTGTTCCACTACCAGGATGACAGTCAAATTGCTCTTTCTGTTTCTGAGAGGTTTGACAGCCGATCAAAGTCCTCTTTCCAGTACACTGACGTAAGCTTCCCAGGGAACCTGAGAAATGTGATTTCTGAACACACCCTTTCTTCAAAACCAGGACCACCACTCTTACCTACCACACCACATGTGTTGTCCCAGCCATTTCAACGACACAAACTCCAGAAACATCAGTAGTCTTAGTAAAAAATGTTCCCCTTCATGCAACTGGAGTTTTTTAACTAATTCAAAACCAGGGTCTTATGATTATCCCCACAACTCTCTTGCCTTTTTAAAAGGACAACCCCAGACGAAGACAACTTCTCTTTGTCCTCTTTAGTCAAGGTCTTCATAGTCCCCGTGCTCCATAGTCCAGATTGGATTCACCTCCTTCCAGTGTCTGCCAGAATATGAAAGTTTTTTCCAGTCTAATAGTTTATTGAACAATCAAAGAAATGAAGACGTTACCTTCCATCAACAACTTTGACCTTGAATGAGTTTTTTTAGGCTATGTTTGGACATAATTTGAAAAAGTGAAATTTTCAATTGTTTTCTGTGCTTAAAAAGAGAAAAAAATGGGAAAGCACATAAAATGTCCTTTGGTTGAAAGATTTGTTACTATAAAAACTAAAAAAATGGGATTAGCTTAAAGCTGGTGATTGCTTTGTGCTTCAATTTCAGGTTTTCCACCTATAAGATTGAACAAAGTCCCTACAGACAGTTTCAAAGTTTAACTCCTGATCGTGTCAACTTTCATGCGAGTATTCATCATAGTGTGATGTCAGCCTTGTGCACACCCTTTCAGATGAAGCGTTTCCATGGATATAAGTCTAGCTGTATGTGGGCTGGATTTCTGCAGATAGAGGTTAATTAAATTTTCTCCTGCCTACCTTGTGGTCCTGTTTTAAAAAGTTAGCAAAACTGATGCACCTGCTTGCATCAAATGAGAACTATTCTACTTAAAAGTTAACCTCTAAACATTGTCCGACGAGCTTTACTTACCAAGTCCCCTCCCACTTCCCATACTTTTCCTCCCTCACGCAAAATTCACACTTTACCAGTGATGTGGGAAGGATGTCTTGGTCGAATGAAAGGGAACTCTACTCTACTCACAGGCATCACATCTCCAAGAGTGATGGACAGAGATAAAAAGTCACGCCTTTATATTTTCTCATGCATCTTGTATGCACAAGCAGCGGGTGTCTCTTTTTCACCCTTCTTTTCTATCTTGCATGATTAAAAAACAATATCCAGCTCATAACGGCAAGTTAGGCAGACACCCACACTCATTTGCAGTGAAAGGCAAATGACCCTGGTGATGACTCATTGCATTCAAGATTTTTTTATATATATATTCAACAGGCTGAAGTCTTTTAAGACAGATTGAAGCTATGATTTTCTCTTTGGCAAAAATAAAAAAAATTAAAATAAAAACATAATATTTACTGTAAAAAAAAAGTATTACTCAAAGTTTAAATCCATCTGCTCATTTAAAATAAAAAAATTATTTGTTCACATTTTTCTCAACAGAATTTTAAGAATAAAAAAGGGAAGATGGAAGTTTAAAATAAATTGTATTTTTATGCTAGTTGAGTCATCAAGAAACCTTTCTGAGTTATTTTCTCATCCCGTCGAAAAAGTCCTCACGTACACTCAATGACAGCAATTTCCAAGGTCAATTTAAAACTGAACATAATTTTCTTACGTACATTGAAATCTGAGAAAAAAGAAAGATATTCCACTGCTGTTTCAGGATAATGGCAGTGATTTATCTCACCGGTACATGAAAGGTGCAGGTAACGCATGGTTGAAGACATGGCAGCCAAAACAGACAAAGATTTCTGTCAACAGAGAAATGTGTCTATTCTGTTCGACCACAGTTTGTATAAGGCTCTCTGCCAAAAAGAGAGAGAAAAAAAAGCGGAAAGAACCACAGACTCATTTTGGACATTAGGCCTGAGGGCTGCAAGTGTTATCTGACTGCATCAAGTTTACTTTGTTTAAGAAAAGAAAGAATGGCGGAGCATTTGGGGGGAGGGACTGTAACGGGAGTCTTTAGCAGGGAGTAAAAGGGGCTGAAAGGATTTTTATCCAGTGATATTATATATCTGTCCTGCTCAGGGCAGACAAAAGCACACGGCAAACCACCAGAGAGCAAAGCATGTCATCTGAATAGTATGTCTTCTTTGCAGTGTTGTACATCCAAAGGCTTTGTGTGCCTGAATTTAGTCGGTCGAAGGGATAAAGGAGGCAGTTTGTTCGCCCCTGACAAGTGTGCTTTTATTTGTAGCGGCCCTTTGATGCATAGAGAAACTTTTGGCTGGGATATCCCTTGCAGACAAATACACAAGAAATCCCACTCCTTTGTATTATCTTTAACAATTCCCTCACCATTCACTCCAAAGCTTTTATTCCTTTTAAGACCTGTATTTTAAACTTTCGGTCTACTGTCTGTCTGTCACCTGTAATACGGTATCTTGTCTGACTTGGGGGGGATGGAGGCGTTGTATTTGGGTAGAGATCCTTTAACAGTGAGTGGAATGTTAATAAAAACAGTCATCTGTACATTATTTAAAAGCTCATGCACGTTCAAAATAAAGTGAAAACAATATGACAAAAGCTGATTGAATCTAAAAAAAAAAAAAAAAAACTAGGTAACATAAGAAGGGGCACAACATTTCCACTGACATAATTGAAATAAGAAGAGGAACTATCCACCAAAGGGTAATGTTTTGATGAATTTTTCCAAAAGACTAATACTGCTGAATGATTCAGAGAATCTGGGAAAAGATTTGTTTATGAAGTCACAGTGTGAAGATAAAAATTTAATGACTTTGATCTTCATGCCCTCAGGCTGCAATGAATTAAAACAACTTTATTTAAAGGTGGAAATCAGTCAGTGGTTTGAAAAAAAATCTACCATAAAATATTGAAAACGAACATTTTATTTTGCTGGGTTCAAATCTTAACAATGCTATTATTCTTTTCCCATATTCCATTTATAAAATGTCACTACATTTGCTTTAACAAGAAGAGTTTCATTATAGATGTAACATTTTATTCAATAAATGTAAAAATCTTTCTCTCCCATGTAGCAATTATGACAGCATAATGAAAGCACAAGCGGTGAATTTCTGTAGGTGAAGAATCACAATTTGCAATAAATTTTTTGAGTCAATTTCAACATATTTGAGACTTTCCTTTCTCTCTCTGACTCTTGTTTGCTGTCAGCGTTTGTATGTGATGTCTCAACATGAAGTTAAAATCAATCACCTTCTCCTGAGAGACAATTATTTACTCTGACAATATCCCAGAATAGTTATGTAATACAGAAATAAAGGTTAATAAAACATTTTTTTTAAAGCTTTTGATTACGCTATGTTAGCTTCATCAGTTCTGTGAAGAATGCTGTTATAACTTAAATATTTCAGCTGATTCCAGTGGATTTTTTTATTATTGTTATTTTCATGTTTATTGTTTCCTAATCAAGAATTAAGAAAATATGTGGTGTCTAATCTTTGTATGAACACAGAAAAAGTCTAAACAAATCTGAAGGTGGTCTGCTTAAACTCCAAATCTGTAAAACTTCTTGTTGAATTTGACATAAAAATACAGAAATAAACCTGTAAAGTGGCCGTCACTGGTTCAAGTCCTGGCCTGATGACCTTCCCCCTCTCTCATTACCCACTTTCCTGTCTGACCACTCTGATATAAAGGCTACTAGAGCCAAAAAACCCCCCAAAGAAACAAAAACAAAGAAAAACAAAAAAAGCAGTAGCTTGGACACTATTTGAATTGCACCCTATTTGGGAATTTAAAAGCTCTCTGTAACAAATCAGGTGAGACAGTAAGCTCACAACTGTATTAAATGACTTGTTTACAGAAACATAGTGCTGTCACCAAGGAAAATAAGTGTTTGAACAATATCACATAGTTACATTAGAATTAGGGCTGTTGTAAACGAATATTTTAGTAATCGAGTAATCTATCGATTATTCTTACGATTAATCGGGTAGTCGGATAAAAAAGGATAAAATAAAACATTGGTAAATCTAATATAACAACAGTGTTACTATCGCATATCAGTCCATTTTTTCACATTTGAGATTCCCTAACAGTTACTTTTCTGTAGTTTAGAAAATGTACCTGTAACAATAATAGCTCACTTTGTTAACTTGAAGAAAAGTTATAAGAAAATCTGAAATTAATTCAATGTAATAATAAAGAGGCAGGCTCACAAATAGTCTATCTATTTGTGAGCAGGCTATTATGAAAAAATGTCTATACTCCAGCTTTCTGTTTCTGTTTTCATCTTCAGTCAGTTTAATAGAGGAACTCTCACCTTGCACAGCCATTTGTGTTCATGTTAGCAACGGGATTTGACTATGAGGGGCCGTTTAGGACAAAACTATGTTTTGTCTCTCACACACTACTAAAAACTCATACACACACACACACACACACACACACACACACACAAAATATTAAAATTGCACATATATACTATTAAAATGTCTCACACAATTTTTTGTCTCACACGCATACATAGAAGACTAAGATTCCACATATAAACTAATAAAATATAAACTCACCTATAGTATGTGTGAGAGTGATGTCACAGAAGAGGCGAGGCATCATTTGGAGATCAGATCGCGCATGCGTTGATTCCACAGTGACGTCAGCGTCAAGTTTCATACTGGAGCTCCACGATGTAAGCGGCGTTTAGCTCAAGGCTAATCCGATTTATGAACGCTAATTTCGGCCAGTCGTTCTCTCCCGCTCCCTCCTCAAGCGCTCGGAGGTTCACTTAGAGCTTATTCCGGCGTTAGAGCTGGAATAAGTGACCTTAGAACCGGCGTTAGAGCCGGCTCTAACGCCTTACTCCAGCGTTAGCTCCGCGTTAGCTCCGCTTCCTCCTCAA
>CAEGAE010067711.1:0-15439 GCA_903067095.1 Girardinus metallicus | reverse complement strand
CCAAATACTTATTTTCCACCCTTATTTTCAAATAAATTCTTTAAAAATCAGACAATGTGATTTTCTGATTTTTTTTTTCTCATTTTGTCTCTCATAGTTGATGTCTACCTATGATGTAATTACAGGCCTCTCTCATCTTTTTAAGTGGGAGAACTTGCACAATTGGTGACTGACTAAATATTTTTTTTTCCCTCACTGTATATGAGACTTTC
Organism: Girardinus metallicus; assembly: GCA_903067095.1. Taxonomy (NCBI): domain Eukaryota; kingdom Metazoa; phylum Chordata; class Actinopteri; order Cyprinodontiformes; family Poeciliidae; genus Girardinus; species Girardinus metallicus. Next base: position 15,227 of record CAEGAE010067711.1, on the reverse strand, counting down.
TTTCTGCATATTTAGAAATATATTCTTTAATTATGGAAATACTACTGAAATCATATGAATTGACACTGTTGTTTTTCTAGAAGCCAATAAAGTTTTACTAAAATCTACGGATACTAGGACTTTTCTGGATACAAATGCTTAATAATTTTGTATATTTTAATTAAAGCTCAAGCAAAAACCCAATAATGTAATGTATTTGCAGTGCATCTTAGTTTATTTAAGTTGATGCTAGGGAAATAAGCTAAATTGTACTTTTTGGTATTCATTCCATTTAAGTGGTTGTATAGCAGTTGTCAAGTTAAAGATTCAAGTTACATACAGTCCAATTATAATACATAACATTCAGATTCAGCTATAAAATGCCAGAGGGTAAAAATAGTAGTAGGTTACAGAATGTCATGGTTAAAATAATCTGATAAATTCCACTAGGTAACATACTGGATTTTAGACAGAAATGTGAACTTATCCTAAGCCCTGTACAGCATGGAGGAATCAGCGTAACTATATCAAATCATGATCACTTGTCAAAACAAGCTGCAGCTTCATTAGCCCGTCTGAATCTAAGTGGCGAGCTGCTGCCCAGAGGCGCTCTGTTCTGTAACCAAGAGACGCTTTAAAGTCAGAGTTTGCCTAAATGTCTGACGGGTTGATCTGCCTGAGGAGACAGTCATTAGTCTATCGGTGAACTGTGGATGTCCTGCGATCTGACACTGATTCTGCCACTTTTTAGCTCGTTTAACTTTTTCTCTGCTGCTGATTGGCTGCGGATAGGTTCACAGCAAAGCTCAAATCAAGGGACCACTGAGAAAGTTTCACTACAATACCAAGAACCATCAGACTAGTACTACATCGTATCAGAGCTGTGGTAGATAGATCAAAACACACAAGTACATTTCCTCCAAAAAACTGCCAAATTTTGAGCTTAAGATAAGAAATTTTCTAAAAATACAAGGTCAACATTTTTTTGAAACTCAGACCTTTCCAAGATCTTTTCTTAAAGATCTCTGAGATTAACCTGAAACTTTCTGTTTTTTCAAGCAAATTTTCTACATTCCAAACTCAGAAATTTCCTTATTTTTTCTAGACTGTTTCTGAGATGAATCTAAAAATTTTAGTTTTTTTGGTGGAAGTGTATTACTCTATTTTCTTTTTTTCTTCCTAGCTACAATGGCCCTAATAAGCCATTGTAGAATAGAAAAGGAAGTGTGGAGCTTTAAAATAGCTTTTCTGTCTGCACAATCCAAAAGTTTTATTGCATTTCAGAGTTATTTTTTAGTCATAATCTAGACATTTTGTGGTTTTAAAGCAACAGAGTCATTTCTTACCCTACAGTGTTCTAAATCCTCCGGGTTTGTGGAGACCTTTGAGTAAAACTGTGTTCCTTCCAAACTGCAGTCCTTCATTGCCCCTCGTCTTAACCAGACGGAGTTAACGAGAAAGCTTACCTCTGCCCGCAGCGCTGATGCACGCTGTGGTGTTTGGTAACGTGACCGCCATCATCCAGAGGATGTACTCCCGCCGCTCGCTGTACCACACCCGCACCAAGGACCTGAAGGACTTCATCAGGGTGCACCGGCTGCCCAAAGCCTTGGAACAACGCATGCTGGAGTGTTTCCAGACCACCTGGTCGGTTAATAACGGGATAGACGTCAGTGAGGTACATTTAACACTTGGCACGCTACTCTGCTCACACTAAAGGAAACTTATATAAGTGCATTTCCGTTACAGATGTGCACAAAATGTTGTTTAAATTCTGCTGATGTCAAAAAAACACAATTTTGCAATTGTTTACATTAAATAAGAAACACAATTAAAATCACACTAATACATTTGTTGGCGCAGTAAGTCATTAAAAAGCATGCGGCGCCATCATCCTGCTACCACTTCCTGTCGTCTTCTACGTAGTTTCTGCCAGTAGTAACATCCGGTTGTTGATCATGTGACTCGTGTGATGTAAAAAACAAGTCTCCATCACAGTTTTGTGAAGTAAATAAATTTCGATACGGTTGAGAAACCACCTCATCCTAGTGCAAAAAACGTTTTACTAAAAAACATGAGGTTTTTCAAAACTGCCTTGTTTCCATTAAGTAAATTTATTTTCGTAATTCCAATTTGCGCAAATTTATGGTCAATGGAAACTCAGTGAGTGTTATGGAATCATAGCAACATGTCTGAGATGTTTCAGTAACAATAGTACCAAAAACCCTTTACATAAACCTTTTCAGCAGATGTCCACAATATGTCAAATCACAATCATTGCAATATCTGTGTGTGCCTTTTTCAAATTCAAATTAAAAAATACTTTATTGATCCTGAAGGAAAATCGAATGTTGTAGCTGATATTAATTCAAATTCCTCAAAAAAATATTATAGGTGATGATTTGCAATCATAAAGGCCTGCTTCAAAGCACAGTGGATCCATGAGATTCACAGGGGCTAGTGACCACAACCACATGTGAAAAGCTAAAATCAGCAAATACTCAAGATACTCTATAAAAGACTTAAATTGTCTATTTTAATAGTTCAAACACAAAATATATGGAAAACATCTTAGCACTACAGAAGACGGTAATGTTTGAAAGACTCAAAGCAACACTCCAGGCTTGTTTTTGATGGGGGAATGACACTATAACATGGAGCAAAGCTCAAAAAAGTTGATTTTACATAATACGTTAAGCCCTTTAAGACAAGCACTCACCAAAAAAAGCACCCAACTCCCATCTACAAATTAGCCAAATATTATCAGAAATCTTTTCCTTTAATTACTTCATCAGTTCCGTTCAGTTCACTTTATTGTTATTGCATCTAGTTATATTGAAAGTCATCTCAGGGTACATAAATCGCAATGGCCCAAAGCAGAAGTAACTGCATGTAATTTGAATTAGTTTAATTCACTCCGTATGTTTTGGTAATTAGGTTGGCCCAGTGTCAGGTTCAAAACACCTTAGACATTATTAAACACACTGAAACAGAGAAGAGACAAGAGATTGAATAACTGTGTACTCGCGAGGAGAGCAACAAGAGACCAGGTTAGTTACAAGTCTCCTACCTACTCTAACCTGGTTCCGCTGCTTCCTCTCTTTTTATTCCTTAGCGTGGTCCCTAGTTACATCAAAGCTGTAGCCTCTAAAGGGTGGGGGCACACAGGCTACAGCTCAGTACCTTTCACACTTTGGTGTGTGTCTTATCTAAAGCAAAATAGTTTCAGTTGGCCTCCCTGCTCATCCGCTCTGGGCCCCAGCCTTCCTACTCCTCCAATAGTTCCAGGTGCAAGGTCACTTGCACAGAATACTCCAACTACGATGTTTCTGTAGAAGAAGGCTCTTCACATAGTTCAAACATAAAGCATTAAGATGTACTCAATATAAAGCATAACACTAATACATGATAAATTACATACAATTTCCCCAACACCCAGGGAGGTAAAACACCAAACCACTGATGGAAATCTTTCCAAAAATGCGTGACCAAACCCAGCTTTAAACTCTCATGCTTTGTGGGTTAAGAGTTGGACCTAAAAATAAAAAGGGAAGGTGAAACAAAATCCACACAGAGGCCGAAGTAGAGCTCAAACTAATTACAAACCAAAGGGAAAAACAATAACTCTACATAAAGCGGCACTATTACGTGTTTTCTAGACACAATCAAGTAACTTCAGTTGTTATAAAAATGTTGTATATATCAAATTTGACTTAAAAGATATCTGACTTCTTAATTTAACGCCTTGAAATTGGGGCTCTGTCTCTTTAAGAAGCTTCTGCTCTTTCTGAAACTCCGCCTTCAGGAAGTCATTACGACATGGCTCCTCTATTAACCCTTCAACAATGTTTTTACCAGCATTTCACTGAGAAGTTGCTCCTCTAGTGAGCTCAGCAGATGCGCAGTTCCAACACGTGTTTGCTAAATGCTGACGGCTAGTCTGAAGGAACAGGGGGAGGTGCTGTGTAATGCGAGAACTTGGAAACTGCAGCTCCGACAAGGAACATGGTCCTCGAAGGCAGTATTATGTCCACCAGGCATTTTGCGCCTGGTGGACAAACATGCAGAGTCAAAACAACCCTCCAGGTATGTTTTTGAAGATGGAATAACAATATAACATGATAAAAAACTTAAAAAAGATCAGGAGGGGTGCCTATGTCTAGCAAGACATTTCAGATGAGAGGCAGGGCACACCCTGGACAGGTTGCCGGTCTGTCGCAATGCACCACAGAGACAAACAACCAATTATGGTCCCGCATGGGAGAACATGCGAACTCCACGCAGAAAGATCCCAGGCCGGGAATCGAACCCAGGACCTACTTGCTGCAAGGCTACAATGCTACCAACTGCGCCACTGTGCAGCCCTATAACAAAACATAAGAATCAATAAAGAAACTTTTGTCTTTTGTTTTAAGGTCCAAAACACAAACCTCAATAGATCAGATGGCCTCAGTACATCCTCATATCGGACAACCCCAACGAACAGCATGTCTGCAGGCCGCCACCAAGCATGAAGACGGGAAACTTTCACATAAGTCGAGGACAAAGTCATGCTGAATTAGAGATCAAGAAAGGGCTATCCACTAAAACCCGAAACTCAGCAGGAAAGGCATTAATCAGAGGAGCAACAAAGATAACTCCACTGGTAGCTGCTCTGTGCAGATAGGAAGATGTGTCTGCTGGCGCTTTGTGAGCTTTACCTGGGCCAGAGCTGGGCACTAAGGCAAGAAAATAGCTGCTGCTTTTAGACATAATAAGGTAGGATATCTGCAATGTATCCAAATTTATGCTGAGTACTGCTTAAGTATGTGGTTGAAGAAGCTAAAATTGAGTATATACCTTTTTACGTAGAAATACTTTCCTTTTAATATATCAGTTCTATTTAGACGCAGTGAGTGTTTAGGGATCATAGTAATACGTCTGAGATTTTTCAGTCAAAATAGTCCCAAAAACCCTGCGCCTATATTTTTATACAATTAATCAATTAATCATCAGAATAATCAATTAATTGTTTATTGCAGTCCTATTCATTTTAAGCTTCTTTTTCAATTCTTCATCATTTATTACTGTGTTTTCTGTGTTTTCACCTGTCTTCATATTATAGAAGTTTTTCTAACTGAGTTTTTTTTTTAGCTAACTGAGCTAACTCAGTTAGCTAAAACCTCTGGTGACGTTTTTAGACAGTGCGGCTGTTAAATGTGAACTGTTCTGCCTTCCCAGCTGCTGAAGGACTTCCCAGACGAGCTGCGGGCCGACATCGCCATGCACCTGAACAAGGAGTTGCTGCAGCTGCCACTGTTCGAGTCGGCCAGCAGGGGATGCCTGCGCTCCCTCTCCCTCATCATCAAGACCTCCTTCTGTGCCCCAGGGGAGTTCCTCATCCGGCAGGGCGACGCCCTACAGGCCATCTACTTCGTCTGCTCAGGGTCTATGGAGGTGCTGAAGGACAACACTGTGCTGGCCATTCTGGGTGAGTCTGTGAAAAGGGTTACCACTAGATGGAGGACCTCATATTCTTTCACATATGTGCGTGAAAGATCGGAGAGCACATTTGTTCTTCAGCAGTTTAACTGTGCAGTAAAGATTTATTGATTTCAGAGATTTTTGCACCAGAGTTGCCAACAACGAGGCAGAAAATACACCGAAACAAGGCTGGGTGGACTGTGTGCACTATAAAAACACAAAATCTCACAAAGTGTTTTTGGTCTACTTTCCAGAACAAATATCTTAGTACACTTGAAATAGGACAAAACTGACTTACGAGTAACTTTTCAGCAAGTTATTCGTTAATGTCGATAAAAAGTACTTATTATTTAGTTATTCTTTCACGTTTTTAGTGAAATAATTTTCCAGTGAAACCAGTAACTGTTTAAAATCAATATTAAATAATTATTTATTTAAAATAAGCCCTAGTATTTATTTTTGCTGAAAGTTACTTGCAAGTTAGTTTTGTTCTATTTCAAGTGAAATAAAATATTTTCCCTATAGAAAAATGCATCCTAATGTTAAACAGCCAAAAAATCCTTTGTTGGGACATGATGACACTCAGGATGATAGAAAATCATTCAGTTACATTGGCCCAGCTAAAGACACTGTTCTATGTTCAATGAATAACTAATGTTTAATATTTCCTGTTCCTTTAAGGAGTGATCCAATGAGATTCAGCAGTGTGTGTTTGTATATGTGTGTTAGATCACCAGCTACATTAAGCTGAGAGTTTCGTGGATCTCAAAAATAAAGATGGTCGTTTGGTTTCATCCAAGCAGAGCAACCCTGACTGTCCTAATGAACATTAGGTGTTGAAGGAATGAGGAGGAGGGTCTTTGTGTAAGCTAACAGAGAGGGCAGGGCTAAAAGCAAGCTGCTAAAAAGCTGCAGTTTGCTCTCTGCTGCTTAAAGGCCTTATCACCCAGGTGGAGCCACGCAGAAAGAGTCGCTGCTTGGTGATTATCCTCCAGGAATCCTGTTAGATTCAGTGGAAGATGGTGCAAAGGCTGATTTTGCACCTCCTAAATGATAAAAAAAAACAAAAAAAAACGAGGTATTATCGTCTCCCATTATAGTCTCTTTTTAGTGCAACACTTTACCGTCTCTCTGCTAAAGGACCCTCATCTGTCCAGTGTTGATGTTACACACTTCTTTGTTGAGTTTTTAAAACAATTTTAAATTTGTTGGGGAGTTTTTTTCTGATCCAGTAAGGATCAGAATTTTACTGACTTCTTCACTAATATCTGGATAAACAGCTTTTAGCTGCAGAGGAACCATGTGTTTTAGTTACCATCATCGTGGTTCCGGCATTATTCTGAATAGATGGTTGACCACTTTTCTTTCTCTTCAGAAGTTGCGTAGCTCGTTTTAAATTGGTTGGTTTCTGTTGGAGTTGCCAGTTTTATTTGCATAGCAGATTTTCAAGAGGAAAATTTCAACCTTCTTTACAAGATTAGATGTAAAATAAAACAATAAACAAGCAAAGAAATAAATAAAAAATACACTGCGGTGATAGAAAAACAAAGACAAGTTTAGAAACAGACCACAGTTTAACATGTTTGTACCGATATATCACTATGATATATCAGTGTTGAATCCAATGTATACATCTCTAGTAATTATTTCCATTCCTGGTGACAGTGGTCATTTTGTATGCAAAAGACATTAGCAAATACATCTCTGACATATTATTTCTGGTATTATTGTGGCCTTTAGCAAACCTTTTTGTAATTTTCACAACATCAGACTAGGGAAATTTGGATGGATTTAACTTCCGACAGTGAGAATTAAAGGTGTGTGTGTGTGCGTGCGTGGGTGTGTGTCTTTTTATTCTGTGTGTGTAAACTTCTGTTTTCAACTGAATATCCATATCTTGTACATGTTTCTTTCTTTGAATGACCCTGCACGTTTCTTTTAATCATGCCGTTTTTAATAAGCATACAGCATTATTTCTTTTATCATGACCTTCGAGGTAAAGAATTAACCAAAGTGAAACTTGCTGAAATTCTGAGACAAGGACCAAGATTCTGGTTCACATTTAGTATTATTTGAAAACAATGCTTTAGGAATGGAAATGGTCTTCTAATTTTTAACTTAATTTACACCTGATTAAATTCAATACTCATATTGCATAATACAATATGAGAAAAACTCTTACAAGTTAGCCAGTTCAGTCAGGTTTTTGAAAATGAAGACTATGGAGGCAGAACAAGTGTAAGACTTCTTTAGAACAACAATATGTTGGAAAACTTTTAATTATAATAGAGGTATTATAATATCTCTATTATAAAACTGGTCTAAGATAAATCTGGGCAGGTCATAAAAACCGAAGATCAGAAATCTATAATTACTGCATCTCTACTTAATTATTTTTAAAAAATTCACCTTTAGGCAACATTTGGTGTTGAATGTAAAATCAACAGTAATATTGTCTCTGAAAATAATCCAATTGGAGGCAGTATGTTGAGACGAACTATTGCTGCTGCCGCCAAAACAATCATTTCTTTTGCTCTCACAGGTGGAAATCTAATTTATTTGGGATGTGATTCAAAACCTTTGTAAGGCTAATGCAGGAAGCAGCTTCCCTCAGCCAGCGCCGTGTGGATGAGGAGCAAACAGGAACAACAAACTGGAGATAAGGGAGGAGCTGAAAGGCCTTCTTATGCATTCATGGCAGGAGCAGATGTACATGTTTATACAAAGGTCAACATGGATTGGATTAATGATGTGGACTTGTATTTCTGTGTGTGGGTGTGCGTGTGTGTGACCAGGTTTTTAGATACTTGTGGGGACCTATTTCTGGTCCCCATGAGGGGAAATGCTGTTTTTGGGTTATGAGTGATGGTTAGGAATAGGATAAGGGTTGGACTGTAGAAAATGAATGGGAGTCAATGTAAAGCCCCCATAAGACATGAGAACTCGATTAGGTGTGCGTGTGTATGGGTGCGTGTGTGCACACACTTGCATATATTATGGGCCACAAATGGAGGTCCTTTGTGGAAGTGAGGACTTTTTCCCAGTCTTTTTTGCAGTTCACTAGTTATGTTTAGAGGTACTGTGTGAGTAAAGTTTGGGTTAGGAATAGACTAGTATTGGTTAGGTCTTGGGAAAGAGTTGGTGTTAGGCAAAAATGCAGTTAATAAAATGAATGGAAGTGAATATGAAGACCTCAGTTCAAAGCTGCAGTATGTAAGTTTTATAAAAAATACTTTTTCACATATCTGTTGAAACTGTCACTATGCCTTGGCAATATGGTATGAAACAGATAATCTGTTAAAAAAAAAAAAACGCTGCTAGCGTAGCTCCTATTAGCAGAAACTGTTGAGAATGCTAATGCTACTTAGCATAGCTAATGATGCAACGGTAAATTTCTTCTATTTCTATTGGCACATTTAGCAGCGAGTACATGTGATTGATTGACAGCGGTAAGACCCTCCTCCAGGCTCTGATGGGTTGTTTTTGATCAGGAGCGGCGGGTTTCTTCAGACGGCAATAGCAGCTCCAGGAGGAACCTTTTCACTGATTGCCTCACAATTTTACTGTCACAAGATACTGGCAGTTTATGTAAAATAAAAAAAACTTATTTTGTTTTATGCTGCAACTTTAACAAAAGTACAGTGATGTGTGTGTGTGCGTGTGTGTGTGTGTGTGTGTGTAATTATAAAGTGAATGAGATTTTCCTTGAAACACCAGGCCCCTCTGCCTGTATTTGATCTCGATCATGACACGCGCATCAACAGGCAGTATGTGTTGCGGTGCAGCTGTTAATAATAAATAGATGTTGCATTATTGAAGCAGTATGATTATTATGAGAGAACAGCAGAGCCCAGGAATCCATTGGCCTTGCTCGGCCTGGTGGACAGACTGTTCTTCCAGGAAGGATCCACTTTCCTCGTTGGTAACCAGAACCCAACGACGCTCTCCTTCCTCCAGTTATATGCATGTCTGAATGTTTCGCCACAACTCAAACATTTTTATTTCTGCTTTTAAATATCAATAAATCATCAGGGATTTATGATCATCTCCAACAGTTAGAGGTGATCATTTTTCCTGCTAGTTGGTTATGGCCTATGAAAGAGAGAAAATCAGGGATCCACAAAGTCATCATTTAGTGAGTGAAATGAACCAATTAAAATCTGGAAGCACAGCACACCAACTATCTCTTCATTCAGATAGCCGCTGGCCATATTGGTGCTTTTCATTTTTTAATATGCTGTAACGTCAGTTAAAGCAGAAAATCCCCTCGACTGTCTGCCACACCTGCAACAGGACTTGGTAGCAGCGACCTCTTAGCATTTTAGTTTCCACTAGAAGGATGTTACTAAACGGTGAAACTTAAAATGTACACAACTCCTGACCCCAGCATCCTGTCCCGTGAAGCCATGTATCATCACCACTGCAGCTTTCTAGAGCTTCAGATCAGAGGTACTGTATATCTGGAGGAAGAATAATGAAGCTGAAAAGAACATGGTGCTACATTCAAGTGTGGCAGTGCCCCGGTCGAGCTCTGGGGCGGCTCTGCTGCCTTTCAAATAAGAACATGACCCATGTTTGTGCAACCAGCCAGTAGCTGCTGCACAAAGGAGACCATTTCTGATGGGATGTTTAATTTGATGCATTGTTTAGCCTAGAACAGAATTACTACTCTGAATTTTGTCTACCATTGCTGGTTTGAAAAGAACTGTATACACTGCAAAAACAAAATCTTAGCAAGTAATTTTGGTCTTGTTTCTGGTGCAAATGTCTTAACACACTTGTTAACACAAATGTCAAACTAACTTACAAGTAGCTTTTCAGCTTGTTTTTAGTAAAAGAAAGCATTTAATGTTGATTTTAAAAGAATGCACTAGTTCCATTGACAGATTATTGCACTTACAAATGGGGAAGAATGTTTTGTTCAACTAAAAAATATCTGCCAGTGGAACTGGAACGTTTTTATAACTTGCTGAACAGATAAGTTAGTTAATCGGTTGAGCTCTACAGAATATCATTCACAGCTGGTACAGTTGTTTGTTATTCCATGTAATGTAATTTTTATCTAAAATTTTATGTAATCTTATTGTGAGGTGATTGTTGCTATGTATATCTGTTTGGTTGTTTATTTTGATCGTCTTTTTTAGTTGGAACTTGAGTCTGAAATAAAGTTTCTATCTACCTTGTTCTATTTCAAATGTTATAAGATGTGGTTGTCAGGTACAAAATAGGGGAGGCAAGAATAAGCTTGGCTTCAGCCTATTCCTTTTTTGGTAAATTATGGGTTTGTTTTTTTGTTTGTTTCCTGTGTTTAATGTGGACAATTTACCAAAATAAAGTGTTTGATTGATTGATTGATTGATTGATTGATTGATTGATTGATTGATTGATTGATTGATTGATTGATTGATTGATTGATATTTGCACTAGAAAAAATATTTTAAAAGATTTTGTGTTTGTCACAAAGATGCGTGTTCTGAGAGGGTTGAATAAGAACGGGACAGCAGAAGCACTCACAGTATCCGTTTTTGTATTTTTTTTTTTATTAATTTGATGAATTAGTTGTTTAATTATATTACCTTTTTGTATGTTTTTGGTAATGAAGCTGATTTTCAGTGGAGGCTGAACAATTTTAGGTCAGCTGTCACTGTTTGAAGTCAGAATAGCTTCCATAAGCGGTGATCCAATCAACACCTGGGCTGATATTGCGTTAAATATTGAATTAAAACCATGATGAAACAGGAGCAGGGCTGGTGATATAACACCTCCAGCAGCCTGTCAATTTGTGCCTAAATTAACCTTTTCTTTGACCATCACACTAAATCGCAACAAGTATGATGCTGTGCATTACTTCAAACTGAATTAACAGCATGTGACAGCAATAAAAACACTGACCTTTTATTCTCTTACACCCTCTGCTATCTAAGATGCATTACATCTTTTGGATATATCTATTAGAAAAGGCGAGGTAGGGCCTTTGTAGGTAGAAACAAAGGAGTACATTTCTTCCAAAAATCTAAAAAACAGTTTTAGAAAAAACAAGTACATTTTGGTCAAAGATTTGCAGGAAAAAAACTCAAATGTTTAATGGTAAATCCCAGATGTCTCCTAGAAAACACTTGGAAAGTCCAAATTTCTTAGATTGCCAAGTTTTTTTTTTCTTTTCAGAAAATCACTGAGATAAATCTCAAATTTCTAAGTGTTTTCTAGCAGATTTTTTACTTTTCAAACTCAGACATTTCAAATTCAATTTTTGATTTTGAAAAATCAAAAATCTGCTAGAAAACACTTAGAAATTTGAGATTTATGTCAGTGATTTTCTGAAAAAAAAAATGTCAAAAGTTTACCTGAAAAAAAAACTGTACATTTTGGAGTTTGAAAAGTAAAAAAAAATTACTAGGAAAAACTCAAAAGACTTTAGATTAATTGCAGAAATTTAAAAAAGAAAATTGAAATTTTTGAGTTTCAAAAGTTTAAAATGTTTGAGTTTGAAAAGTCAGAAGAAAATCAGAAAGTTGAAAATTTCAGATTTTAAACCCACAAGTTATTTCTATCAAATTTATGACTTTTCAAGCAATGAAATTTCCTTCTTTTTCCTAGAAATTTCCTGAAATTTCTGAGCGTTTATATGGCAGAAATGTACTCCTCCTTTCATTTTTTTCTACCTACAATAGCTGTAATACTCTGTCATGGATGTGTCTGTGTGGGTCTGAATCTGGGAGTATTATTGTCCTGCAGTATGAACATCTCCCTGCAGCTGGACTGCATTATATTCAATTTAACAGCAGTAGGTGTGAAAAATTGGATCAGAAATTGCACTTGTAAAGAGCAAAAGCAGAAGTGAAAAAAAAAACCTGACAGTGGTAATGTGCACGAGGACTAAGGGTCACTGACACTGGCAAAATGAACTTCTCTGAAAGGCATTCGCTCCCCACCTTCATCGCTCTCACCTACACTTCCCAAAACCAGACAGACGCACTGAAATGTCACTTCCCAGTAACGTTTCATCTTTATTAAGAGCAAAGCTTTTTGTCGCCACCGCCACCCATCATCTCCCTGAAAAGACAACAGTAGAGGTGGGGGCGGGGGGCAGTGGAGGAGCAGAAATTTGAAAAAGACAGCGAGGCAGACGGAGATTATGAAGAGCCCGTCTCATCCGCCATGTTAAGAGCAGTGGTGGGTGGGGGGGCGGCAGCAAGAGGATGTGGAGGTGTTCAGAGATGCTCCACTTCCTGATCCCCTCCTCTTTTTGGTTTACTGGTGTTAGTGTGCAGACACATACACACACACACACACCCCTCTTCTCCTCTCCTTTACCCTCCTTTCTGTCCACCTCCACACTTCTCCACCCCTCTGCAGTCCCTTCCCCGCCTCCTTCCATCATTTCTGTTTCCTCTCAGCTCATTTTTCTTCCCTTTTTTCCCCCATTTTTCTCTCTCTTTTTTTTCTCAGCCCCCATTAGTCTTTTGTCAGATTTTCTTCTTTATCCCAAAGCGGCGGAGGCTTTTGTCTGTTTCAAAAGGCGTCCAAATTACAAGTTCCCCTTATAGACGGCGATACATTTCTGATCATTTTTTTTCTTTGTGTTCTTTGACATCACTGTTGATTATGAACAATCCATCTGAAAACTGTTGTTATAAACCATTGATAATTTTTTTTTTAAAAAGGCAGGGATGAAGAAATGAAGGTGTGAGCAGCAGCACTGCTATTTGCTGTGTCCATGAATAACATGTAATTCATTCTGTTTTCATTTGTTATTTTTTTTGTTTGACACATTTTGAATTTCCAGAGAAGGCAGAGCTGAAAAGGAATATTAAATGGTTTAGTTCTGAAAATGTTTTGCATTGATCCTGTTGCAGTGAGGCCACAAAAACAGAAGAAAATCTGTTGACTAAAATCTCTTTTTTCCCCCCCCCCATAAACAGCCGAAAGTGTGTTTATGTTTATAGAGTTATTATTTTAACAGCAGATCAAAACAAATGTTGTCCGATACATAAAGTTGTGCGCTGAAGAATTTCCCTCTGCTACAAAAAAAAAAAAATAAAATAAAAGTTTTGGTGCATTGACCTTGAGAGACAAACCCCTAAGTGGTGAGCTGCAGCGCTGGGACGGCTCCGGGCCCCGGGGCCGTCACGTCCCTGTCAGCATGCTGCTTCACAGCTGCTTGGTCTCATAGCAGCCATTGTACAAACATCTCTAATGCCTTTCACGTGAACAAAATGCATTTAAATTGTCCATCACAAATAAAGTTCAGCAACTGTGGAGTCAATAAAACAAAATTATTGTTATTCTTTGCAGTCAGGTTTATTGTTTCACCAAAGAGCTTTAAAGTTTGGTAAGATAAAAAAAAACAAACCTAAAATTCAAACAGCTCACTGCAAAAATGTAAACCCTTACCAAGTAGTTTGGGTCTAACGTCTTAGTAAGCTTGAAATAAGACAAAACTAACTTACAGGTAATTATTCAGCAAGAGGCAGGAGCTTGTTTTAAGTAAATCATTTCTTAATATTGATGAAAAAAGTACTAGTTCGGCTGGCAGATTATTTTACTTACAACCAAACATTTTTCCAGTGTTATTAAGTGAAATAATCTGCCAATTAATTATTCAATCTTCAAGAGTTATTGACTTAAAACAAGCTCCTGTATCATGCTGAAAAGCTACTTGTACATCAGTTTTGTCTTATTTCAAGTGTAACAAAGATATTTACACTAGAAATTAGACCAAAAATACTTGGTAAGATTTTGTATTTTTGTCTTGAACTTGAGGTGAGTGCTTGAAAACCGAAGTGAAATTTCTTGTATGTGGACCAATAAAGCTGATTCACATAAAAAGAAAACAATCACCATATTAACTGCTGCAGCTGTTTTTTTGCATGTGGGGGAATACTGATGGTGGTGTTGGTTTTTATGGCTCAAATAGGAACAAAACTCTGAAATCTTTTGTTCCTCTTCCATGGAATTGACTCCAAAATCAGCCACATTTGACAGAACTTTATTTCTTCACTGAGTGAGTTTAGCAGAATGTGAAATGAGTTTGTCTGTAGTGAACCAATGAATGGGTTAAAAATGGAACATGGAGAACGACACAAATAAACCCCAAACAGCAAAACCAGTCAACACAGAAACTGCTCTGAAGCAAACAATCCCTCAAAGTGAAACTGGTTTTACATCCTCCTTTTGTTCTGGACTCATTCCGTCAGGCAAAGGAGATCTGATTGGTTCGGATTCTCTGACGAAGGAGCAGGTGATTAAGACGAACGCCAACGTCAAGGCGCTGACCTACTGCGACCTGCAGTACATCAGCCTGAAGGGCCTGCGCGAGGTGCTCCGCCTCTACCCGGAGTACGCGCAGAAGTTCGTCAGCGAGATCCAGCACGACCTCACCTACAACCTGCGGGAGGGCCACGGGGCGGACGTGAGTACCCCCACCCACAGAGACCACTGAGCTACCAGAGGAAACAAACACCCGCGTACACCTGCCTGTCTTTATTTGTGTGTGTGGAAGCAGATGTTCAGTCCAAATGAACCCAGACTCTGATTTTTTTGTTGCCATGGATCTCAGTTAAAAACAAACAGTTCAGAGGATTGTTGAACACTTCTGAACAAAATTTAAAATCAGAAGTCTGATTTAAATGAATTATAGCTGTTTGCAACAATCACCTACACTGAAAAAACACAAAATATTATCAAGTATTGGACTGAAGATGGATTGATTGATTGATTGATTGATTGATTGATTGATTGATTGATTGATTGATTGATTGATTGATTGATTGATTGATTGATTG
>CAEGAE010067692.1:0-48868 GCA_903067095.1 Girardinus metallicus | reverse complement strand
TTTATCTGTATCAATAATCCCGCCGGACTCCAGGCATCGCTGCCGTCATTTTAAGATGCTTATTGGTTCCCCGGAAATAGACAAAAACCCGAACATTATCATGACTCAGTAAAATCCTCCCAGGCCGAACTTGAAAACTGGACGTTATGCTGCTAACACTTAGCTTTGGTCAACAACTCAGGAAGTGAGAGAGTAAATAAAGTCCCGGCCGGAACACGGTGCGCTAAATAATAACACATAATATAACGAGGCTTCGAGGCGGATCAGTTTTCCTCGGGGATTTTTAATAATCGAGGTACTCAAATCACTCGAGGAATCGTTTCAGCTCTACTGTATTCTAGTAAGTGCATAAACGTTCTAGAAAAATTGGACATTCATGCCTATTCAGGAAATTATTTTTATGTTTAATACACCTTTTTGTGTTTGTGATAAAGATAATGTTAAAACAGTGAAGACAAAAAAAAAACAAAACATGGCAACAGCGTCTACTGTCACACATGGCTAATTACCATAACAATCCTTTCTACAACAACTACTGCTGCATGAACACAAAACATCTTTTATATGAACAATATGACTATCAAGTCACTAAATCACTGAATGAGAGTCCAAACACCACATCAGACTGCCAACAAGCTGCGATACTGCAGCGTGTTTCTTGCTCCACTGCTGTCTTCAACATCAAAAGCCACAAAATCATCCGCCTATAACTGCAATTAATGCAGCAAGTCTTCTATCAGCTTTGTACATCCACACATTTTCATTGAAGAATGTCTCTTATGCATTTCAAAGTCCTGTATTAGATTGTCAGTCAGCACAGATCTGGACTGTCTGCCATTCTAACAAGAATGTCCTTGAAACTGAACCATTCCAAGCGTCTCTGAATGTGTTTAGGGTCGCTGTTCTGGTGGAAAGTGAAACTCTACGCCGGGACGAAGTGCTTCACAACCTTAAATGGGTTTTCTTCAGTAGTCTCCTCTATTTAGCTCCAATCCGACTTCCTATCAACTCTGGTCAGCTTCTCTTTATCTACTGAAGAGATGGGGATGGTGTGTTCAGGGTGATTTGCAGAGTCAGTTTTCTGCCACACGCAGTACTCAACAAGTGACCGGAGCTGCTCCTCCTACACATTTGCTATGACACTCACTTTCCTGCTTTAAAACATATTAAGGGGCCACTTAATATAAGTCACTGTTCCCACAAAATCTACAAATACATTAAAATTTCAATTTAAAGTAGGACACTATCTCAAGACGATGCACAAGGAAACACAGATGTGTCACAATCAGCAAGATGACCGGACATGTTTGCAAAGTGTTGGTGTGCAAATGCCAAAAAGACTTCCTGATGTTGATTATGGGGTTGGCAAAGAAATGGAATGAAACTGTGAGTAAGGCCAGCTTGACAAGGAGACACCTGCCAATTACACAGAGGTAAAATATACATGCTGTTGGGCTCCGTTTCTTAAATTAACATTCTCAGTCGTGGAGCCGGCTCTCGTGACTCTTTCAGACTGGAATCCAGCGCAGCATCTGCCTTGTACAGCAGGTTAGAATATTTAAATGGGGGAATTACAGTCGTCTTATTTGTGAGTGGAAGCTTTCATTCCCATTACAGCAAATGTTCTTCCTCTTTTTGGAAATGTGTTACTTCTACCTTTCTTCGTTTATTTATTAGAGTATTAATATGGTAAAGCTGTCTGATACCTATACTTAATTTTGCCGTGGTAGCTGAATACAAAGAAAATGCATCAAAAAGGTTAAGAAACTATAGACAAAGTAATTTCAAAACATAATGAAATTCAGTGGTTCTATGTCCAACCTTGAGCCAGACAAAGAGCAAAATCTAGACTGTTTATATTCAAGACTATGAATTATTAAACTCCATCTTAATTTATTCAGCAATTTGTTAGAAATTTATGAGATGAACTAATGGTTGTCATGGCCAAGAGCCAGCCAATAAGAAAATCTCCAGAAAAAAAAAAAAAAATCTATTCAATGACAAAGAACTAAGCATATAAAAGTTAAATAAAGGGTTCTTCTCAAAAAAGTAGATTTTGCTGTCATCACACGTTATCAGACGGTGCAGTTAGTCTGCACTTTACATAATGCTGCTATTAGAGATGCTATTTTAAGGTCTAATCCGTGGATTAGGACACCTTAAAAAGGGAAAAATGTCAATGATTGAAAAAAGAAAAAAAGAAAAGAAATATATATATAATCTTTTAACCTTTCTCTGGTTTTAGCTTTTAAATTTGATAGGTCTATATCGGCCACAAATTGTGAGTTATTAGTTTTGATGCATTAATTGAAAGGAAAATAACTTTTTTTTTTGCTGATCTCTGATCAGAACCAAACCAGATGATGCAACAGCACAATGCAGATGTCATCCTTATCCTGAACATGTGCAATACTGTGAAATCTTTGTCAAGTCGAATATCTGACAAATTTCAGCAAACGACATCTTTCAGTCACTAAGCTGCATTCATCTACAGCTAAAAGAGAAGGATGTTCTGCCTCAGGCGGCGACTCTGGATGCGGGGATGTGGCGCTGCTTTGAAAGAGGACAGCGACGCGTCAAAGGCGTTCCATTTTACTCCTCTCAGTGGCAAACTGCAAGCCTGGAGGCACAGCCAAGAATATCAGGGCCAGGCCTGCAGTAACATTCACAATTATGTAATGTGTTAACATAACTGATGCTCATCTGGACCAGGAGAAACGCAGCAGGCTTATCATCGTTCGCCACATGCTCAGAAATGCTTCCATTACAGACTTGTGAGGCTGACTCTTGTTTGGAACTGCAGCACTCAGCCAGACGCTCGCTCGCTCGGCACAGTCTGTTATGCAACTCCCACTCAGTCCATGCAAATCCACCAACACGAGTCACTGGTAACCTTCCGAGCAGTCGTCATAGAAACGGCGCAAGATAATGTTCGTAGACTTTAAGGCTGTAATGAGGGTGTGTAATGTCAACAGACACAGGCATTGTAATGTCCAACTAACATGTTGAGCTTAGCTGAGCCCTGCCTCCCCCCGCATTCACACACACACACACACACACACCCTAGTCTTTGGGATCAGCAAAGTGTATGACTGCAGTCAGAAAGTTCAGCTGTAGGTCAGTGTGGAGATTTTTCGAACGTGAAGGAACAAGCCTCCATTCCCTCCACTTTACCGGTGGAGTTTAGTGGGCAGAATTCAGGCGGCCGGAGAGACGGAGGGAATGACCAGACAGGAGGGGTAGAAGTGACAGCTGAGGAATGTCTTCTGTGCTCCCTCTTCGCTATGGTTTCCAGCGACCGTCATGTAAGGAATGCCCAGGGTAGGAAAGCAGGTCTTGGAATGTTACCCACTGAGACCAGTTTAGCCGATGGAATAGTAATCTGTAATCTCTACTCATCATTGGAACATCGGGACAACCTCTCAGTTATCCACAATGCCTTGCAAAAGTATTCACTTCCCTTTAATTTTTTAAAAAGGCAAAATTCAATGTAATTTATTGAAAACCGTTATGATGAAACAAAGCATTGTATAGTTGGGAGGTAAAAGGAAAATAATATTTATGTCTTGAAAGATGAGTTAGAGTTCTCATGGCTTTCTTTGTGACAGATCAATGCCATAATCGGTCATCTGTCAAAACTCTAAATAAATTAATAAATTAAAGATGTGTTGTTCTTACATATTTGACCAAGACTGTGAATCTATTGGGGTATTTAAGTGTGATGTGCTGGTGCAGAGTTACCAAATAAATGTGTAATTCAGCACATTTGTATCTGTGTTTAAAAAAATGTTTTAAGTCAATTCAACTCGGTTTTTCTGTGTTGGACCAGCACAGGCCGACACTAAACCTCAGACATCTGTATCGGAAGTGGAAAAAGTGGATCGGTGCATCCCTACTGAAAACCAATTATTTTCCTTCCACTTCACAAGTATGCACTTTAGCAAGGAATTGTACATCTGTAGTTTATTAATGAAAATACCAGCATTAATCAATGCATCAGCTTGTTTACACGTCCTTCACTTGCAGCTAGTCTGCGACACAGACATAACCTCCTGCCTAAATGACACCAGGCCGGCAGTGCAAAGCAGTGCTGCAGACTGAGTCATACCCAAACTTAGTATCATATCCTGAAACCCAGTTAGGAGAACTTGTGGTGGTATTTTTAACCCTGAACTGGTCACCAGGAATGGCAGAGATATTGCAAGTGTAGAGAGAGCCGTTGTGAACATGACACACAAACGGAGACAGAGGTCAGAACGTTTCAAAGGATGTCCTACAAATGTATTACCATGCAACAATAAATAAGAGCATCACTAAGACAATGCAGCCAAAGTTTTGCTCATCTTTTTGTTGTGTCAATAAAAAACACAAACTCCCCACAGCTAAGCTCTGATGTGCAACTAAAAGCTCATCAGCTTCTCACATCTAGAGATCATTCGACAGGAAGAGTCAACAGCAAATTGTTCCTGGCTCCATCTCTTCCTTGGACACAGGTCCAAATAACGACGTTTGAAAAAGGGGCCTTGCTGATTCCAGGTATTATAGGAAACTCAGAGCAACGAAAATTGTATGTTAACCAGAACTATTAATAAACACAAAAAGAAGACATCCTGTGAGAGAAAACACGGCTTAGACTAAAAGGCATCCATATCAAAAAGCTGATTTTACAACAGCACAACAGAAACCTCTGAACTTAACGACCTTCACACCTTCTTGCTAAGACTAAACACTTAGACAGGAGCAACCAATGGTAACGAGTAACCTCTGTATACAAGACCATTTTAACTTAGATCCTCCACTTTTCCTTCAGAATGGGGCACCTTAGGAATCATTAGAAAATGATTCCAGATCTACAACTGTTTCCATTTATATTTTACAGTAGCTGCTTAAATGCTATAAGTTTATTTCAAATGCAACAAGGCAAACATCCATCAGCGCAGCGTACTGAAGGCAACATATGTTGATTATGTTCAAACATTTGAAAGTCCAAAATGCTTCAAATTCCATTTCCAACCCAAAATCACCATTTGTACAAATCTCCTCTCTCCAAGCAGTCCATAATATTCCCTCAATGTGCACCGAAAGTATAGCTGCCCTATTATTAGTACTGGATCAGCGGAGCTCCAGAAAGCTTGTAAATAAGAAGTGATGCATTGTTTGCCTTGAAAAGATTTGAATCACATGGTAAAGAACCTCCTGATGTCACAGAAAAATGACTGCTGGCCAAGCCGGGCTAAAACGGGCAGCATTGGGAAAATTCAGTTAAGCTACTGACAAATAAGGAGAAATTAATCTTTTATAGACTTTCTAGAACTGCATCTCCACTGTAACAGTCTAATAATCTGTCCCTAGCTCCCTCTCTGTTTCAACCATTCAGGTGACAGACAGACAAAAATGAAAGTGAAGTAGTGGCATTACCTACAGATGCACTGATGAGGCATTTCCCAGCCATGCTCCAGATTTCTTTGACGCCCGACTTACTGGTTTCAAATTTTTACATTAAAAACTAGTTGACTCATAACAGAAAAAATGTGCAGCAGCATGATGCAGTATTCAAAAAAATTTTTCAAGATACATTTTTAACAACAACTTAAAACCAAACACTTCTGTAACTTGGTTGCGACTCTACGGCTGCAGTTTTACTCCCATCACTGGCTTCAGTAATCCAGTTCACTCTAATCCGTCACTTGTCTTTACAAGCTGAAATTTTTCAAAATCTCAGATAAAGTTAATACATTCAGAACTGAATTTGTTATTCATTTAATTCCTGTTAGGCCGTATAACCAGGCCACAGCGTCACACTGCTAGTCTGACAGAGTCATGTTTAAGAAGAGTAGATTTATTTTAGTCTCTTAATGTTTTCAAGAACATGCAGGCCAAAAATCAACATATCATGTTAGGTTACAACTTTTTTTTTTGCATGTTTTAAAGTAAATTAAGGCTTTAATTATTGAATAAAACCTTAAACCAAGGGAGAGCTTTATATCTCATGTTTGAGAAACAACCACCAAATAAATGCATTCAAAACTAATATAAAAACTGTAAACATTTCGGTCTTGACTTTATTTTATTTCAGATCTTGCATTACGACTAGCAACGTACCCGGCTAAATGCTACCAACAGCTAGATCTGCATATAAACTGATGAAGAGGACAGTTCATCCGTTGCCGAATAGTGACTCGCTTACTTTATACTTTTCTGACGTGTATTTCTAGTGATCCGATTGCTTAAGTATGCCGCAAAGTCTAGAAATCCTGCAAGCGCTGAGCGAGGCTAGTGGATGTAGCTCAAGTGATTAGCGGGCAAAATGTTAGCTTGGGACGGATGACATTACAGCCAAAACATCCAAAAGCAGGCAGTATAAACTTTTTGTTTAAGCAGACAAACCGTAGAGGGTATAGTTGTTTAATTTTAGAGGCCATACGTATAACTGAAGTAGTCAGTCAGCTCGGCTAATGAATGAATTAAGCTAAAGTCCAAAGCCGCAAGCGACAGTTATTTTAGCATGCTAACGCGGCGCTAGCTTACCGCTACGTACATTAATTTCTTTCTCCAAGATAATATTCCCACATGGGTTATGAAAACGGGTGTTAAAGCCAACTACAACCGTCCGATGAAAATATTGCAATGGTACTATTGGTGTGTAACAAAATACCCAAACTAGCCGCTTCTTCCTCTCCAGAGAGTAGCCACCGTCGCGGTTCTGGGTATATCAACAAAACGACTTTTACTGTTAGCCAGGTAGCAACTCTTCACCGCTAAATGCCTAAGAAAATCCATCATTAATGACAATTCCTTCTGACGTGGCTAGTTTAAAGTATCCCATATTTGATCGACAACCAATACTTTCTCTAAAGGACAGAAACACTTTTGAAAGTAGTTTTTTCACATCGGCTTTGAATGTGAAATGCAGCAGAACAGCAATTAGACTGCACCCAAAGGTTTAAGATATGCAGTCTCAAAGTAGTTAAAAAACGTAAAGGAAAATCGGTCCAAAAGGGGAAGTGTGCGAGTTAATATCCATTCTGCAAATTGTGAACATGTTGTACATAAGATGATCAAGCACAGGCAGCTAACGGCTTCAGTCCTCTGCGTCGAAAAAGACGAGTCTGCTCGGTAGGTAAACAACGGGATGAGAATGGCTTCCATTTGACAGGTGTTCCAGGGCATGCAGTTGCTCACAGTAAAGGGATATTTGCATCTAAAGGTACCAGCTGTGCCAATGAGTGATATTACAAACAATGGCAATGAAGCACAAACCTGATGGAGCGCAGTAAGACCGTCTACATTGGCGTAGTTGATGTCAGCGCCCCGGTCAAGCAGACGGAGCACCTCCTCGGTATCACCGCTTGAGCAGGCGGCCAGAAACACGGCGCCATCATCGAACTTCACCTTCGTCTTCTTCTTTTTCAGAACAGGAGGCTCCTGGTCCGTCTCCGAGCCCAGCCATCGCTTTAACTGTTCATTCCTTTTCTGCTTGGCGTCCGCCATCTTCATCCCCCTCCTGTCTCGGGCTTCTTATCGTGCTCCGAGAGAGGGTATACTTTATAGAGGTACTATCCCACAGCGCACTGGGGCGTGGGAAGGGAGGGTAGGGAGGAGGGGGAAAGAGGCGTCTGGATTGTTGTCCATAATCTCGCGAGAACTGGTTCCCAGGAACTGCAGTACAAAAGGACAATACAATTTCACACTGTATTATGTGTCGTACACATTGACAGGAGAACAGGTTTAACAATTCAGAAAATTTAGTAAATATAAATCAATTTAAAAAGTACAATTAGTGAATAATATTTAATTTATTCCTCTTTTTTTATGCATGTATTTATTTATATTCCTGGTGTCATGACTACATACACAAGAGCTGCAAAATTGTAATTTTCTTAATTTGTTTTAAAAATTCGTAACCATGCTAGCGTTTCTTTTTTTATTACTTAATCATATTCATCAATTCAATATTTTTCAAAATACATAGTTGATGATCTGACTATTTTATATTTATATACTAAAGTATATAAATGTTAGGGTAAGTCCGTTAAAAGAAGAAAATATAGAATAGAATAGAAATAACCTTTGCTGACCCGCAGTGGAAGAAATTTTGGTGCCATTGCAGCAAGCTAAGGTCAGTGATAGCATGTACATTCACACAAAGGTGAAAAAATACATATAAAAGAAATCGGAAACTGTACAGCAGGGACAAACATAAAAAATAATACTGTGCTCTAAAAAATACCATACTCAATTTAAAAGTAATGTTCAGCAGAGTACACTGATTTAGAGAAAGAAAACGTACAGGATGTGCAGACTTTTGTGTGAATAAGTAACATCAGACTAGAAGTGGAAAAAACCCCACAAAATATATGAATATAATATTATTTGATCTAAACCATGCTATTGTAGCTCTGACTGTATGTTTATATAAAGGTTTATATAGAAGGTGTACCTCCACCTCAGTTTCAGGTCTTTTGCATTGTCTTAGTAATTTTCCTCCAGTATTGCCTTGTGTTTACATTTATCTTCCCGTCCCCAACCAATTTATGCTTGTATTGTGACAAAGTGTAGAGAGCCACTGCTTTACAGCATATTATTATAATATGTTGTAAAATAAATCATTAGAATATCATTCCTTACAAAAAAGAAAAAACTGTGCCTGTATTAAAAAATATATTTTAAGTTATTTTCTTTTTTTTATGAGTGCTATGCAATGGCTTGCAACCGTTGGTATTAGAACTCTTAAAGATGCTTTATTATTGTATGGCGTAATGCTAATAAACTGTCAACACTGAGGTGGGTAGTCTTTTATCTTTTCATTTCAGGAAGTGGAAGGAATTTTTTTTTTCATGCTAACCAAACAAACTTTCATTGTCAAGGTATTTTCACTTTGGTGCACACATAAATGCATCAATGATAGCTTTGTTCTATGCAATCTATTTGTTTCTATGTCATGGAAACGCACCGCTTTTCACAGAGAGAAATAAAATCCATCTCACCAGAGATCACCTGTAGGATTTTGATAAGTAACACTTGAAGAGCTTGTAATGTCTGGAGGACTAAACCACCTTGGTGGTCCTTCTCAACCTGGAGCAAAAACAAGGTGGTCAGGCATAAAGTCTTTTTTATTTCAACACAGCCATCTGTTATTGTTGGCAGGGAACCATGTATACTCAGCAGGAGCTGCAGTATTACCTTCTCACATGTAAGTTGAGGGTATGAAGTGTGCCCCTGGTATTGTTTTTTTTCCTCTCTGAGGAGTCATTACAGATGATAATGACGTTATCTCTCTCTCAAAAGTGAATGTACATGATTGGATGCCACCCACCCACTGAATGTGGACCTGACATCCTGAATTAAAATCTGCTCAAGCAAAAATATTAAACCAAAGAATTTATGCAACTGTGAGCTATTCATATAACATTATTATTTTCTCATTTAGGTACTAAAATTGTGTGACTGTGAAATAGTTTTGGTAATTCAAATAGCCAAATGTTATAGTTTAAATTAGGAGGAATGATTAGCAGAGATGGAGTGGGGGTCAAGCTGTGATTCTCCTGAGTCATAAAGATGTGAAACATCATCAGCTTCACTGTCAGAAGGTTGTTGTCCAGAGGCTTCAGTCAGTGCTGTCAAAGGGAAACCTGATAGTGAAAACTGGGGTTTTTCAAAGTGATTTACCATGTTAGCATAGACTTAACAATTAAGTAAAATTTGAATCCCATATGCTTTAATGCATGTATAGACTTTATTTCATTAATGTAGTTGTTAAATATCTTGTAAATTTGCTATTTATATACGTATAAGAAGAGACTACATGCTTCAGCAGAAATAAAAATTAAACAAAGGCAAGTTATTCTTCACACAAACAATGAAATCCAGTACTGTGAGCCAAAACAAGTCGATTTGATTAGACTGTGGCACTACTGAGCTATAAAAGTAGCTGTGGTTGCCTTAGTGGTTCCAGCTTGTCTGCTTTACTGGGTGTATCATCTTCGATGCCTCATGACGTTTAGGTCAGGTGAGTCGGCTGGCTGGTCAAACACAATGATATCATGGCCATTACACACCAACTCTTTAATTGGTGTCAAATAAAGGTCTGCAGAGACCTTAAAAAGGAGGTTATTCTTGTTCTTGCAAACATTTTTCCTTTCACTTAACTTTCCATTTGTAGGCATAAATCAACAAAACAATCAACAAGTCAGTGATAGTCCTGGAAAGGGTTCTTCAGGGATCCTGAACTCAGGTGTCAGAATCTGTTGACAAAAGTCTCTGGCCCAACTTCTCCGACTCCCATGATGCAAGGGGAGGAACAAAGATCTGATGGAGTCTACACTTCACCAGATGCTGTTGACAGAACATCTCATAGTCCATTTCTCTTCTTTGTAGGAGTGTCATGAAAAGAAAATCATTGAAAAGAAAAAAGTCATTTGAAGTCCCATTTGTAGTTGACCATTAACCATAAAAGGGGAAAAGCAGAAGCATAAAGAAGGTGCTCTTGTCAGATGAGACTAAAGACTCTTTTTCTGCACTGAAAGTTTCCAATCTCTTTTACATATACCAGCATTCATGGATGTATCCTGTTTATGCATCTAGTTGGACATCTTCTGCAGCTGTACATACTTCACTGATATAAGTGATACTGCATCAGCACTATACTCAATGTTTGATACATTGGTAACTAATCTTACATCAAGGCTGTTTGAGATTAAATTTTCAGGTAAATAGGCACTTGCCGATAATCATTTCAAACAATTAGTGATGTGACACATGAGGTTTTCCCAGGTAGATTTTAATGTCTGACACAAACCATGATCTGTCAGCATCCGCCACTTTGATCTTCTATGACTGTTGCTCCTATTCCCTGAAAAAATAAAACTCCGTGGAAGTGACTCAGGTTTGTCAGTAACAGAAAATTATGTCTGCACTCTCTTTCTGTTTGTCTGCAGCAGCCGAGACGGTCATGTGTGTTGATTAACAGCAAAAACAGAATGTCTCAGTGTAGGCATGTTCACAACAGTATGACATTAGTGCCAGTACTGATGTCTGAATTCCCAGAGGAAGCTCTTGTTGACTGGTTAGGTTGAGTATTTCGTAGGGGAGATACTTACAAGTGTGATTTGTGAAAGCAGATGAGGTGTGCAAGTCAAGTGTGCAGTAAAGACAGCTGGTGAGGGGGAGGCTGGTTGTTTGTCTCACTTTGTAAATGTACAAGGGTGCGTGCATTTTTATTTGGTCTACTGAGGATTAGTCAGTTTCAACTAGACCCTTTTTGGGAAGTAGAAGATGGCATTGTCAAACGGTTATTGAGCCATCTAACACAATAAACTGATCAAAATTAGATTCTTAAAATATTAATTTGGGATTTATACCATCCATTTACAGTCACCATAATATTTCAAGGTTTTTGTATATCAGGAGATAGCAAAAATAAGCTGTTTTTTATTAGATTTTCACCTACCAGGGATTACACGATGTTGTCGTTCATTACACAAAAATAAAGCTGACTGCCTGGCCTCAACACTACAGAGCTAGTTCTGTAGTGTTTAGGGGGGCTACCTTCTGTCATTTCATTGGTTAGGCAAACATAATACCTGCACAAATTTTATAATAGAGGCTAATAATGTGCAGACCACCACATTTGACATAGTTAGGAACCTCATATTGAAGTTGTCATGTGAAAAACTCAGATCAACATCAGTTCCCAAGAGAAAACAGCATTGCTAATGTTTTTGGAAGCAGACAGAAGGGATCTGTTCCTGTGACAAAGCAAGAAACGGTTCTGCTTGAGTTTTCCGTTGTGCAAACTGCTCTGCAATGAACTGAAGAAGTCACAGCAGCCAAAGAAGAAGCAAGTTGTCTTTGTTTCAAGCTACCGGCGTGTCAGTGCAGGTGACCCAGACAAATAGCACTCAGAGACTGGTGACTGGTGAAGTGTGGACACCTCGGTCCCATCTGAGAGAAGCCAGACACCGCACTTACATGCTCCCATGTCACCCAAAAGCCTGTTGTTGGCGCCCCCGACACTCACACACTCATCTCCCTTCCCAACAGCCTCTTTATCAGGACAGATAGAAATAGT
The DNA here is from genome assembly GCA_903067095.1 of Girardinus metallicus. Lineage (NCBI taxonomy): Eukaryota > Metazoa > Chordata > Actinopteri > Cyprinodontiformes > Poeciliidae > Girardinus > Girardinus metallicus. The sequence goes on along the minus strand of CAEGAE010067692.1, from coordinate 36,798 downwards.
CATGCTTTGATATTATCAGAAGACTTTTAAAAAGTGATGTAGAGAATTAGGCAGATGGGGATTCATCAGGCCTTCTGACCCTCTCAGTTAGACACCATGAGGCCTGTCTTTATCGTGTCACAAAAACGATTTTGAAACTTTTCCACACGTTGAAAAATGCAAAACAAACCACTGTAGCAAAAATGTATTTGTTGCTGACTACTAGGAAAAAAAATCTGTCACAATTTTCCCAGTTGTTTGGAAATCATTTGGATAGTGCAAATATACAATTTTCTCACCACAGTCAACATTGGAACGCCATAAGAAAGTGAACCATGTATGCAATCACTAAACTCAAACAAAATTGTTCTGGTCAGAAGCTTTCATCTAATGATCATAAGTGTCAATGTCATTTAAGTTATGCACTGTCAAACATTATGATAGTGGTAGTTGATGACTACAAAACTGTATTTTGGGGAAACGCTAACAAAAAAAAGGGTGTAAGTTTACACAGACTGTATAGTTTTCACTTTAATTAAATTTGAGAAAATCCACAATGTATGGAGCTTTACTTTAAGTTGATCTTTTTAGCGGATTTACACACTTAGGTCTTGGTTCCTCTTTGCATGTGGCAGCAATTAGTGTAAATGCAGCAGAAATTTTGAGAATAATGCACAGACATGAATTTGTGCCTGCAAAGTTTGCACTGTGCTAATATGCAGATATATCCATCCTGGGATTGAGCAGAATTGGAGGAGGATTACTTGCAGACAACAGCTGAGCTCTAACCCTGAACAAAAATAGGGCCATTGCTTTCGCTCAGCGGGGCCTATATCACCAGAGCATCACTTGATTCTGCTTATTCAGTCCCACACTATTATGCTGGCTGGATAACAATGGAGGTTAGACAGTGCTAACTTGGTTCAAGTGTGTGGAGGCTGTGTTATGTCCGGCATTTGCAAATGAGCAAAGGACTTAGTGCGTGATGCAGACACATTTATTTCGACAGTGCATGTTCCTTTAAGACCAAATGAGTGGCGAAAGCCTAATAACACTGGGCTATTTGAGTGACCTTGTTTCCTGGAGAAAAAAGGCTAATAATAGGGCAAAATCTGGAGCTGTGGTGGAGCTTGTAATAGGTTAGAGCTAAAGGCTGCAGTGAATCATTTCATCCACACAAACCATAAAAAGAAAGAACATCATTTTCTGCTGTTGGAAATATAAATCATCGTTGATGCAAAATGAAGATGAGCGTATATCTATATCCACATGATTGTAGTGGAGGCTGTGAGACATATTTAGTGCAATCTTTCAAGTCTCCAACAGCTCTCATGTGCCCACATGCATGCTCTGACTAATTATTACTTATGTCAGCAGTGGACATGAAGTGGTGCTTGTCCAGACTGACTGTCTTAACCTGGTGAAAAACAGTAAGCAGAGCAATTTTGTTGAGCTCTGATCATATTAAATATATGTCATTTGGTTATGAAAACCACAAGTTTGTAATTAAAGATGATGTACAAAAAATTTAATTTAGACTAAAGTGGTTTTGAGGACAATAATTTAATAGATATTTCATACAAATATTTAATATTTTCCTGTCCTTTCAAAAATTTGGTCTTGAGTAAATTATGTTACACAAAGAGGTGGAAGTAGAATCTAGTTTTTATTACCTAGATACTGGTCATATGTTTACAATGATTTGAAATAAGGAAAATGTAAAAGCATTTTAATGCTGAGTCACTAGATTGACAACTATGACTAATAGTTTACAGCAGTTACAAATTTTAGATAACGAACAGCTTGAGCTAGGCAAAATGTAATTTAATTCTAAAGAAACCTTACTTAATTTTACAAAATGTTGAGGTATTTGTTTTATTGCTTCTTTGGATATATTCATATTTATTCTACTAGCTAGAGTAAAGAATTTAAAATATAAATTCAGCTACAGCCATGAATGTTTTTCATTTAGCTGACGGTTTGATTAAATAAATATAGATTTAGGTATCTAACTAAATTCAATACAAATTAATAACCCTGTAGGCTACCCTATGACTAGTAAACTCAAGAAGAGTTAATAAAAAAGTTTTTGAAGCTTGTTGATATACACTTTGCAAAATCTTGTTTTGTTTTTTTATCCAGTTTGTGAGTGAAAAAACTTATTAAACCTAATTAAAGTGCAACAGTTGGACAGCAAAGTTTTTCTTGAAATAATTTCCACAGCAGCTGAAACAGACATTCCCATACTTTGTATTGTTCCACTGCCAATACTTATCTCCTAGATCTCCTCAAGGCTTTGGTTATCCTGTTTTACAGTTCTTGATTTAGCCATAGAGCCCTGTGCACTCATTATTTCCATTCACCTTGATGAAAAGGATCATGAGCGGAAAAACAGAGCTGTGTTTGGTGTCTAAAGCCTCTGCTCTGTCAGCTTTAAAAATACCACTTACACGCTGTGAACTGAACTCAACCCCGTGGATGGTCAAGGTTTGTAAGTCTGAACAATTCATACCCTCAGGCCAATGGTCACAGATCGTCTCGGCTATCATGAGCAGTACTTCCAGGGTTATCATTCTGTTACCAGGTGCCATACATCTTGTTCCTTTAATGTGTTAATCTCTCACAACCTTCATATTCCTAACACTTACTGAAAAGATATCATTGGGACTTCGACAAAGCCAGAAACAATTAGTGTCAGCTTCAAAGAACTACACCAGTGAAGTGAATATTTAGAATACAATTGTAAAGAAAATTCAAAAGTTCTTTATACCATGTGTCTTTAGCAATCAGCAGACAGCCATTAAATCTGCATTAACTCTCTCTAGTTACACAGAAAATGACATCTGGCAAAGCTCCAATGCCATACTTCAGAAAGAAAGCCTGAAGCAGCAGCTTTAAATAGATAAGCATTACTTGTGCTACTCAGCTGCAGTGAAACCACCCACATATGATTATAACCCTTTATGCAGCTATCTGGCACTATTATCTGTACTATCTACAGCAAACCTTCGTATGTGCTTCAGTATATGTTTCAAGATAAACAGAAATACATTCTATTTTGTCTCATTTAATAAGTCAACATTTAATCAATGTTTTTTCACGAGGTGAAAATCCCACTTCACTTTGTGTTGATTTTGAAACTGTGGCGAACGGAAATAAGTGAAAAGGTCAAGCTCCTTCAAATTTCACATTTATTTCTACCGTTTTCTTCTAATTCGCAAGAAACACGTTTGTCTCGTAGAAACCAGAGTTATTAGAGAGACAGTCTTGAAAACTGGGTCAAGAAGACAGCTGCCAGTACATAATCCTCAATGAAAAGTTTATATTTCAACACAGTGGATGAAATCCTGGACACTTTAGTGGCATTTATCGCACTGGCTGACTGTAAATTTTGACTCAGCAGTGTTATCAGTTAGGTGCCGACCTCACAAGAAGGTGTGGCAATGTTGCAGCTGACAAGGTGAGAAGTGACGCTATCACATATGGTATCTTTTAAAAGCTCCACTCTGGTCTTGCAACAAGGAGCAAAAGAATGGAGAGTTCTACAGGGGCGGAACCTAAACAGAAGGTGGATTAGGGGAACGGGAGGTGATTAAACAGAAATGGGTCAATTTGGTCTTTTTGTAGACCGTTTTCTACCCATGAAATGCCAATTCAATTTGTTTTAGTTTCTTATCTAAAACAAATTGAATTGAAACTATCTCTGTAGTTTTCTGTATATTCTCATATATTTCAGAGAAGGGCCCCTTAACAAACCAAAATAACTCTTAGCAGTCTCCTGTTGGTGGATTTATTGAGTCGTATAACCATATTTTCTAACCACAAGTAGAATAAATAAGAAATAAATATTTTTTCTTTGTAAAAATAGTTGGCTGTCATCAACAAATGTTAAATTTCTTCCATACTCTATACTTAATTTCCTGCAGAAAATGACATTGTTTCTAAAACTGTTTTTTTGGTGTAGGACAAACCCTGCATACTCGTTAAGAACTTTTAAGATAAATCTGACAATTTAGTATTATTTTTGTTGCTTTCAAGACATACATTTGTACTTTTATTCCTATAACAAATTATAAATAGATAATCTTATGTAAAATAGGATCTGTCTCAATAATTTGAATTCAGCTCCTGATGCATGTTGGAAGATCAGTACTAATTGTTATGCTAGGCTAACAGTAAGCTGTAAAAGTTGATAACAATGTTTTCTGAATGTTTTGCTTTCCAGAACTAATTTAGTTCACCCAAATATATGTTGTAAATCTATTTGAGTTATTCAACAAGTTACGATAGTCACATGTATAAACAAACAGCATACGTCGAAAACTTTAATATATTCTTCTTATATTATTGATTAAAAAACACACCAAATCAATGAGTCTAAGCTTTCTAATAATGGAATGGAACAAAAAATGATTGAACTACTGCGTAACAGAAATCTTTATCAAGAACAAATTATTTTCAAGTTTGCTGCTATTTTCAGATGTATACTTATAAATCAAATTGATTGAATCTTTTATAAGTTTAGTGACGCTAAATAAATACCAAATTCTTATTTTGACATCCATTTTGACCGAGAAACAAACAGAAACAAACACAAAAAATCTTTTTGTTTGTTTCCTATCTTCCTATCTTGGATTTGATAGGAAGTCCAATCCAAGATAAACGGCCAGATTGTTTTTAAAAGGTTGTGTGACATCATCATAGCAACCTTCGATGGAGGGCAGGTGCTAAAAATAGCAGAGAAGTCAAAGCGGTGGGACACATATGTCCATAAAGTGTGCAGAGAACATTCTCCAGATAACAGTAGATGACTCTTAGAACTCCACCATCAAGGTGTTGGTGTTCACCTGTAGAGAAGTGAAACACTTCCAGTATGGTTGCTGTATTCAACAAGGGGATGCTCTTTTGTAAGCATAAAGTGGTTCTTGATCTTAATTACACATGTTACAATGGAAAAAAAATATTGTTTCAACCTAGAGCAGCAGTTGTGCAAGAAGGATGTCCACCATAGTTATGCCCCATTGACAGACCATCAGTAGCTTTACTGCACAGTGCGTTTTAGAATCACCCATACAATGGCAATGTTTAGATTGAAGCATTCATTTGTTACAATGACCTCAGTTGGTTACACTCTTAACCAACTGAGTTGCAAAAGATTACTTCTGCATCTCTTGTTGCTAAGGTGCTGCAGCATTTCTGCTTTTTGTGTCTATTAAAAGGAACTTAACAGCAGCTCCACGTTTCTTTTAGAAACAAAAATATATGCTTAAAATGATGGTTAAATCACACAGCATGAATACAGAATACACTGAAAAATCCCCAAGTTCAGGAAATCCTGAGTTTCATAACAAGCTTTTCCCAGCTGATGATGGATGGAAGCCCTATTTCGGCTGAATGAAGTCATCATCGTCGTGTGTTTCGCTCATGTGCTTGATGAGCTTGGCCCAAGCCTGGCTCTGCTGCTGGGCTTCTCCGCTTGCTGTGGGAGGGAGGAAAAAGAAGAAGAAAAAAAAAAACACAAGGAGTGTGGGGGGGAGAACAGAGTCCACGACATCATCTCTCCAGACCTTTTATGGAGCTCTCCAACGGAGGGCTAACAGAGCTGGCCCACTTTCCCATCAGAGCTTCCCAGCCCCATCTCCTCTCCCTCAGGGACCCTGGAACACAGTGTGTCTGAGCAAAGAGATTCAGCGTGATAGGAAACACAATACAGATGTACTTCAAGGGCAAATAACTGAACTGATATAGGGAAAGAGTGGTGATGAAAAATATGAGCAGGCATGACAAAGTTTGATCTAACGTCTGACAAGAAACCGTAAGTTGTAACTTCAGGTTGTCATCGTTTTTTAATTGAATCCTGATCAAAGTAGGCTGGAGGTCTGTCTTCCAGATCCCATCTAGTAATGGGGAGGAGGGAAGAAGTAGAGGATGAAGAATAAGACAGGCTTTAGTGCAATGATGACCCTCTAGATGTCATCCAGTCCTCACCCCACTGCCGTGCCTCATGCATGAACCCTGACCAGAGTCGACCCACACCCACAGTCGAACACTCGCTCTGAAAGGGCAAGACAGAGAAAAATACGTAGGGGGGGATGAGACCGAGTGTGAGATGGAACAAGAGAAGAAGGAGAGTGATGAAGCAGATAATGTGGGCGAGCAAAACATGTGCGCATGTCAAAAAAAAAGAGACAAAGAGATGGATAGAGGGGAAGTACCAGTGCTTGTGAGACAGCATGAACAAGAAATGCAGAAGTTGTTATGTTTGCAGATTTGGTCAAGCTCTGTTGCCAGATCAGCTGTTTGAATTCTGTTTTTTAAGAGAGGCCTTGAGCCCATCAACTTGCTCCATAAACAAAAAGCCTCTGAAATACGTAACAGGGCTTTTAAAGCAGCTGGATGTGGTTTGTTGTGTTAGTTAGATTTTCAGAACAGTCCATTCTAAGTCTTTCTCACAAAACAAGAGCTATTTTTATAATAGGAAATGACATGCACATATAACCAAAAAGAGGTTCCTATGAAGTTTGAAAATGTTCATCTGTGGGACTTAAAACCTTTCTCTTTCCAGGAGGTTATGATGGTTGGAGATTCCTACCCTTTTTATATTTCCTCATATTTGTTTGAACACATAAACGTTGCACCTTCAGTTGCTGTATCTGGAAAAACTGAATCAGTGCCTGGCCTGAAGTTGTTTGAAGGCACAGAAAATGTTATCTATGTAAACTTGTGAATTTGAAGAAAGGTATAAAAAATTGCCTGAATAATTCTCTTTCGTATTATTCTGACAAAAAATGGTTATGTATCTTGTTTTATGTCTAATTCAAACTGTGCGTTGTGTATGTTGGAACTTTTTCTGGCTAAACTTTTCCTGCTGGTAGAAGAGGCTGCAGCACTTGGCCATTACCTGAATTCAGACTCCAGAAGACCTCAGGGGAGGTGACAGATGACAGGACAGCTGCACGGTCTATTGCTATGCGACAAATGTGAGCTAAAATAGCAAATTAATGAAACAGGCTCAAGTTCAGACTGGGGCTCAACAGCAGGCCATGTTATTTTGCTCTGAGCTGTCAAACTGTTCAATAGACATCAATTTTAACAGCTGCTACAGCATAATTATGCATGGTGGTAACTCTTAAATCTGCGAGAATGCTACAATTGCTGCATTGGTGGGCTATCTTTTAGTAAAAGGTTAAAATATCACCCAAATAGTGTGAAGGATGCTAAACACCCACAGACTATAACATAGACAGGATTTAGTGAACCAGAAACTACAAAAAATATCCAGTTGATTCAAATAAGCTCTACTTTGATACACAGTAAGAAACTTCTTCTATTTTGAAGAGAACTGTAAACCTTCCAAGCAGTTCAGTTAAATAAAACAAGCCATTTATGGATTTTTATGTGAGGATATAAAAGGTAAGATCTGTTGTCATCCAATTCTCCTTCCTTGCAGATTTACGGCCCTCACAGCCATTTCTCAGAGAAGACACTTTTCTGCCTCATGAACCCAGAACTGTTTCTCCCCCGTTGCCATGGTGTCCTTACCTCTGTGTATCTCACTAAACCTTCAGCTGCCCCTCCAGGCCTCACTGCCTACCGAGCTTAGCAGATCTTCTTCTTCTGCTCAGCGAAACTTCAGTTACCAGCAACCTCTTTTTCAGCTGCTGTGAGGCCTATTATGGTCAAATGAGACAGTATGGCTGGCCGGGAACAGCATCTCCTGCACTGTAAATCTGAAACGTTGCCTCGTGCTCAGGGTGCTGTGACAAGACAAGGTCCAGAGGTCGCGCCTCCAGGTGATGTGTTTCCATAGGGCCATGGAGAGGAAATGCACATATATGGTGTGCTCTTTATTTATTGCCAGCTCTTTTACTGGATGAGCACAGACTTTCTCCTCCTGCAAGCTCTGCAAGTCTTGTAAAGCCGCAAACTCAAGTCTCTGTGCGAGATTTTGGTGTCTGACCTTTTCAAAATGCAACAATTTTTATCCACTGTATGCACAGAGGAAACCTGAAGAGTGGATGTGGAGATTTCATCGTCTGTAAACCTCAAACCCAAAAAACTCAAAAGCTGCAATCTCACAATGTAAATAGCAGAGAGCTCTGGACACTGTACAGATGAAGTTGACAGCTGGTAGGAGAAAAAGACTGTATGTTTTAGCAGGCTGCCGAACACAGCAGGAAGTCAGGAATGATACAGCAGCCTTAGCATGCCTCCCATTCAGACAGTGATGGTGGTGGTCGACTGGTTCCCGACAGGTTTATGTGGAAGCTTATCAAACATTACTGGGTTCCCAGTTAGGGTTTCTTCCGTCTGTCTGACTCTTATGCAGAGTCTCGGTCCAAAGATACATCCCCTACGTTCATCTATTGGCTTGTAAACGTTCATGCATGAACTGAAAAGGAAATACCTAAGATAAACGAGAAAGATCAAGAAAAGAGCAGATGGGATCCTCCTTATGATGACCCCACAAAGCCGCAGAAAGGACAGAAAGGAACCACTTTTACTATTATTTATGCAGCATTTCTGTCCATAAACTATGGAAAGAAAGCTCAGTCCAGTGTCAAACTTGTGATTCAGGAGACACAGTACAGCTTTCGTCCTGGATCAGTGCACCAGATCTTTGAGGAGTTTACAACCATGTCCCCTCAGATATTTTGACAACAAGAAATTTTAAGATGGTTGCTATCAGAGTTTGTTGTAGAGTTTTAAGTGATGTCTGGCTACAAGAAAGGGCTGTCCTTTGTCAGCACAACTGTTTGTGGCATTCATGGACAAAATGTTAAGGCGTAGTCTTAGCAGGGAGGGAGTGTAGTTGTGGAAGCTCTTTACTTTTTGTAGATGATGTGGTTCTTTTGGTATCACAGCGGTCTTTCATTTCAGTCTCTCTTTCCCCCCAAAAATCACTGACCCCCAGCTTGAATGACTACTGGCTGGTAGTACTCACCTCAATGTGGATAAAGCGTTTTAAGATGGTCTGGAAACACTGTTAGTGGTGGTGATGTTCTTAACAGGAAGAGGAGCCCCAAGTCAAATTCTGCTTAAGGCCACATACAAGCTTGGCCCAGCCCTGCTTTATAGGCCTACGCTTGAGGCGCATAAAGCCATATAAAGAAACAGGGAAAGGACAAGGACAGAGAGTTTAGCCGCTGAGCATTCTCTGAATCAAATAAAAACAAAATATGTTCATGGAGCAACAGGAAATTGCAAAAATCGAATTTGAAAGCGTTTTTTAACATAATTACCCATCCAGAGGAGGCAACTCCAGAAAGAGAGCAGTCTCTGACAATAAAAGAAGCCAGGTGCCTGTTCACCCGTGGCTGACACCATAAACACCAGTCTCACCGCAGTAAATGTCAGACATAGGTAGGTACAGCACAAATGACTCACGTCTTTGTATACAGATTCCCAAGATGCTGTCTGGCCCAACCAACCCACCGCCTCCAACAACAAGATTGTCCTGTTAGGCTGAAAAAGATTTTTTTGCGTTGAACCACAACGCCATGTGGTTCAACCATATCTCTTAAGATATAATCATCTTAAGAGAGATTATATATTAGAAATATGCTAATGTCACATTAATCAAATTTAAAGCAATCTTTATATACTGCCAGTTTATTTCTTTCCTGAGATACATAAAAGAGAGTTTGATGTCATACCTTACATATGAAAAGCAGGAAGTCTTTCAAACATTGCCCATGTTTGTAGCCTGGATTTAACCTTATAAAAAAATATAAATCTATTTTCATTTTTCCTTATTTAAACTTCTGAATTTCTCAGACACAGCACTGCACCCCTAGCAGAGCTGGATCCTATGATCTCTGAAGGAAAATGTACTTAGGGAGGGATTAATTGTAACTGATGATGATTTATTCCAGGAAAATTATCTTGCTTTTGCCCAGTATCATGCAAGTAAGCATGGTGTTCCACTTGAAACTGATTAGATTCAACTAAGCTACACCAGAGGGAGCTGTTGTCTTCTAAATTATGAGGCTAAGTTTAGACTCTGAGCACAAATTTATATGAACAATCCTTATCAGCTGGTTTTATAAGCAAAGTGGAGCTTATCAGTATTCCTAGGAACTTCTAGCTTAAGAAACTAATGTTGTTTTTTTCTGATAGCAAGTTGAACTTTTTCCCTTGAACTGGCAGAAGACAAACGGACCGACTTTCTCTGTTTTTTGTTGCTTTGACAGTTATGTCTCTTTTTTTAACATGGTGGCACAAAAGGGGAAATGATATCTGTTTCTGCCCACATTAAGGTTTTAAATGTTCTGTGCATAATCTAAATGGTTGGTGCAAAGAAACGGTAACTGTGATGACTAACAACATTTTAGATGTGATTGTTGTAGTCTGAGGTTCATAATTTATTGCTGTAAACGGGGTCATGTGTGACCTTTAAATGTGGCAGTGCAAAAAGATTAAACAGAGGAGCCACAGAACATAACCGTTAGATACTAAAATAAATAAATAAATAACCTCACCATGCCTACTTTAATTAAAAAACATGCTGAACAGTGTAAACTTTAATTGGTTGAATGATAAAATGATAGAAAATTGAAAAGAATTTACATACATTTTTACATAGATGTTATACTACTATTCTATTTAAGTAATGTGCTGTTTTCCACCTGGCAGATTAGTGATTTGTTTCCCTTTGCTGCCTCTCTCTGGTCAAATGTGGAATATTTTCACACACAGAAAATGAATGGATTATTTTAAATAAATGCATCGAGTTACAATTAGGTGAATTAATGAGTACTTGTATTTTTATGATATAAGCAAGGCAAACTGAATGAAATAATCAAAATACAATTTCAGTATTATTTGGTCTATTTCCTATAAATGTGATGCTTAGTGTTATTTATTTCTGTTTCATTCCTCTAAGTTTCAAATTTAACTATTTTCTAACAATTTTTAAAATCCAACAATAAACCACATTTATATTTTCATTTAGAGGTCTGTGTACTTGCATCTGTTTACCACGTGCTCTATTAAAATCCCATAAAAACAAAACTTTAGTGTTATACCGTATCTCCCTATAAAATATGCTATTTGCATATTGATTATTTAATAAATAAAAAATTAAGCTTTATTAAAAGAACGCTACGTACATATTTAAGTTGTAATAACAGAAGACCCTTAGGAAGTCAAAAGAATCGGCTCTTAAGACTGAAGCAGCCGAATAGCACAATTACAGAAACGAGGCGGAATTCCCAAATTACAGAAACGTAAAGTGAAAATAACTGTCGAAAATCTACCCCAAAGCTCATTCAATTGTCGTGAAGTAGCCCCTGATGCTCAGCGTGTGAAACCCCATCGGCCTCTTCGTCCGGCACCCTAGCTGAGAACGGTGCGTTACTCCTATTGATTGCCCCTCTAATTATAAAATATACTTTAATCTAATGTTTTCTGAAATGGGGTTTGTTTTGTTTATGTTTCAGAAACATGCCAGCGAAAGGTCCACTGCAATCTGTCCAGGTGTTTGGACGTAAAGTAAGTATTTTTGCTGAATTTAACACACATGTGGTGTTGTAGCTATGCTGCCTCGCTAGCGGGCTTGAGCTAATAGTATCAAACACTACCCTCGATTTACTAAATATTCGCTGCTGTAATGTGATTGACTTGTGCTCATATGTAACTAAAAACCTTTATAATGGTATCTATCAGTTTAAAGTTTTGTGCAGTGCCCACTTTAAGCTAATGATGGATTGTCACGCGTCAACAACGCTAGCTGTTTTAGCTTAGCTAGCCTTGTTTCAGGTTTTCTTGTAGCTTATAAAATCAGCGTACAGGAATCCACATACAAATTGAAGTGGTTATACTTTAATAAAGTGAAAAATGCATGTTTCATATTGTTAGCCTGAACTTGTAAGGGTAGTCTTTGTACAGTGCTAAGATATGTGGCAAAAATGTCTAAGTGGTCCTTAGTTACTAATGCATTCCGCTTGTAAAGCTTATGTGTCAATTTGGTTTCTCCACAAACCAGACTTGAGTATTTTTATTAAAGATACTAATATGTTTCAGTGACACTGATGCACTTCCATTTTTGTATTTAACCTTGGCAGCTAGATTATTATAGCTGACCATATTTTTGACCTGTTGATGTAGAGATTTACTACTATATATCTGAATTCATTTGTTTGCTTTAACAGAAAACGGCCACAGCAGTCGCCCACTGCAAAAGGGGAAATGGCCTGATCAAGGTGAATGGCAGACCCCTGGAGATGGTGGAACCTGCCACACTCCAGTACAAGGTGAGTACCTCAGAGAATGGGCACTTCATGTTCACAGCTTTACAGTTTTGTAACAGTGCGAGGAAATATTGATTTAAATTTGATTAACTCTTGAAATATTTGTAGAAAATGCTTTAATTTGTCCCTACCCTTTTTTCGTTGCCTAAATTCGAACTGCTTTTGTCCCCGTAAGGATAAATTAAAAACATTTATAGAATGCCTTTTGTATAATTCAATGAAATGTTTGTATGTTGCCAAATAATTGGTTGGTGCTATTGGAAATTCCTAGTCTATTGCAGTTTGTGGTCCTAGTAAGAGTGCTCTTAATTGTTTCTAATTTTATAAAGAACGTAATTAGCATTTACTTAAATATTAACCAGTTTAAACGGTTAGTCTTTGCTCATTTAAACTGTAATCTTCTTTTATTGGTATAATTTCTAGCTTTTGGAGCCTGTGCTGTTGCTTGGGAAGGAGCGTTTTGCTGGCGTTGACATCAGAGTCCGAGTGAAGGGTGGTGGACACGTTGCGCAGATCTATGGTAAGCATGTCTCTGTAGTTCTTGAATGCTGTTCTTGCAGTTTATAAGACAATTTCTTTAATTATGTTTTTTTTTCTTTCATAGCCATCCGTCAAGCCATCTCCAAAGCCTTGGTTGCATACTACCAGAAGTGTATGTATTATTATTTTTTTTTTAACTTTTTTTATTACATTGCTGATCAGACAAGTTGCTCTTATTTTAAATTAGAATAGGAACATTCATTTAAAATAACAAGAATGTGAATTAAACATCTGTCCTGTTGAGGAAACTTATTGCTTGGGAAAATATATTCCTGCTGTAAGGATTTCAGCTGGAATCTCTGGCTGAAATCCAGTCAAATTATGTGTTATGTAACTTGACACAAAGTTGTTTAAAATTTGTAAGCTGGAGTGTTTTTGCTTTGCCGCAGATGTTGACGAGGCCTCCAAGAAGGAGATCAAAGACATCCTGATCCAGTACGACAGGACCCTGCTGGTTGCTGATCCACGTCGCTGCGAGTCCAAGAAATTCGGTGGACCTGGAGCCCGTGCCCGCTACCAGAAGTCCTACCGTTAAGCGCTCTGTACATTTTCTTAATAAATTGGAGGAACACAAATGTTTGAATTTTTCTCAAGTCTCTGAATTCTCACTGCATTATGAAAAAAATTTGGTGGTCCAGTTCAGTTATGTCAGATTCATTATGTGTGCTAAAGAAACAGATGGAGCATAACTACAGGTATGTTACAAAGACACTAGAGCCACGTAGAAAGGAAAGTTTTTAACTCCAGGTTTGGAGGCAGAGTGGCTCGACTCTGGGGAGCAGGCTGAACACAGACCTTCATGTCTGAAATCTCTGCTCCAGCAACAAACTGAGATCAGACTAGGGCTGAAACGATTCTTCAATTGATTCGAGTACCTCGATTATTAAAATTCCTCGAGGAAAATTTACCTGCTTCGAAGCTTCATTAATTTATGTTTTATTATTTAGCGCACCGTGTTTCGGCCGGAACATTACTTGCGTTGCACAGCGCCCTCACTTCCACCTCTGAGTTGTTGACGGAAGCTAAGTGTTAGCAGCATAACGTCCCATCTTTTAAGTTCGGCCAGGGGGGATTTTATTGATTTATGATAATGCCCGGGTTTTCATCGTTTTGGGGGACCAATAAACATCTTTAAAATGACCGGCGCGATGCCTGGAGCGCTTGAGGAGGGAGCGGTAGAGAATGGCTGGCCGAAATTAGCGTTCAAAAATCGGATTAGCATTGAGCTAAAAGCAGCGAACACCGTGTAGCTCCAATATCCAACTTGAAGCTGACGTCACTGCTATCAACGTATGCGCGATCTGATCTCCAAATGATGCCCCGCCTCTTCCGTGACATCACTCTCACGCGTACAAAAGGTGAGTCTATATTTTATTAGTTTATATGTGCAATCTTAATCTTTTATGTATGCGTGTGTGATATTTTATTAGTGTGTATGCGCAATTTTAATATTTTGTGTGTGAAGAGAGAAAAAGTGTATATGTTTGTGACATTTAAATAGTATATATGTGCAATTTTAATATTTTGTGTGTGTGTATTAATTTTTAGTAGTGTGTGAGAAACAAAACATAGATTTTGTCTTAAACGGCCCCTCGTACTGCGACCCGGACTTACGTTCGTCCGTCCCCTGGTCTGTTTCCTCGATTCCTAGATTACTCGATTACTAAAAGACTCGTTTACAACAGCACTAGATCAGACATGTTCTTACGGCTAAAATTTTTTTTTTTTTTTAATTATTACATCAGACTGGTTTGAAAAGGATTCCTATACAGAAATGTTATGCTGTGGCTTAAATAATCATGGGGAAGACTGCTGACTTGACAGTTGGGCAGCATTTTTTGGGACACAAGGTTTTATATTTCAGAAGAAAATTAAACAGATTGAGAGAGAAAATGTATCTCCTGAATATTTAGATTCAAAAACAAGAGTAGGCCATCGTAAATTAAGATGTAGTCTTGTTAATGAAAAAGCTGAATTCAGTTTCTCAATCTTATTACAGTACATAAAATCAGTCTCTCTACTTAAATGATTTACAGATGCTGACACCCAAGTTATGCTTTGCACAGTTTACCATCATACATTTTCCTTCCACAGAACTTTCCAAGCGTATACTTGGTAACAGCACTCTAAACAGCCATGTTGTAAATATCAATGGCCTTTTGTGGCTTTCATTGTGGAGTCCCAATAAAATGCTGCCCAACTGTCAAGTCATGATTATTTAAGCCACAGCATAACATTTCTGTATAGGACTCCTTTTTCAAACCAGTCTGATGTAATAATTAAAAAAAAAATATATTATTTTTTTTTTTAGCTGTAGGCCACAGTAATCAAATAACATCTTAAATATATCACTTTGTGTAATTAACTTTTCAAAGTTAGATTATTGAGGTGCATCTATATGTTGAAAGACAGTTTCTGAAGTACTCATGTTATAAAATATGGTACATATAGCATATTTTGCATATATTTTATTTTAGAATGCATAAAGTTAATCTGCTTAATTCAAGTGAAACATATTAAGGTTATTTTCAAGTTTTTATTTGTTTGATTTTCTGATTACATTCATAAGAAGATCTGAATATCTCTTCAGACCAATAAAAAAAACAAAAAATTTTGATCCAGAAATGTGGGCTTAATGAAAGTATGTTTAATGTTTGCTTCAGGGTTATTGAAGTATCAAATCTCACATTAAAATATGACTGAATTTATAGCAACCAATGGTATTTCCAATGCATACTCTTAGGATTTCTTTATTTGGAGTACAATAGGTATAGATTTCTTTTTGTTTTGTTAATTATTTGCAAAGCAGAAATGAAATTGCAATGCAATTCTAGTTTTTATATTGTTAGAGTTCTGAAGTCTTACCAGCAGGGGGCGCTACACAGCAGCGTAAAGAGGTGATAGGAGTCTTGCACATCTGGAAACCATTAGAAAATGTGTTCAGCTGGCTCCTCGCCATCTATGAAAGAACAAATGCATGCATACTATAAATATATTTATATATCTATATAAAATCCCCTGTTGGTGAGAAAAATGCAAATAAATGTACTTGCTTGGTTTATTGGGTGATTTACAGGATAATGGTGCCAAAGCTTTGCTGGTCTTTTCTTCTATTTAACTAGACAATTTTAATTCAAATTGTGGTTAATGTTTCTGTTTTACATTATTTTTTTATTTATTTATTGATAAGACCGGTACCTCAGCTTAAGGTTCAATAACAATCATGTAATTGAGGCAGTTTCACAGCAGCATATTAAATTATTCAGTTTTTAGAATAAAATTATCTGCCTTTGGTTAGAATTAGTGTGATGTTTCACTTAAAATCTTCTCCCCATAATTGCAGCTGATGTGCGAGCCCACACTTCTTCATCACAAAAACAAATCCTGGTGAGGAGGGCTCGGGCCCAGATGTTGTTCGACTCTTCTGTCGGCCGCCTGCGTTAGCCGTTCCCACTCGGTGAGCTCCCGGGGAAAGACTAGGCCTGTTTACGGCCCTCTAATAATCAACCCAGCAGGGAAAGCCCCACTCCCCTCTGCTACTGTTGTTTACTGCTGTTTACTTTCTTCCCCTGCTCGCCTTCATCACCCCTGAAGGCCGTAATGTTATGCAGGGGACATTCTGCACCTGTGAAAATGGCTGCAGGAAACCAGGGCTGGGAGCAGACTGTAAATTGATGCAGTGTACCGCAGAACTAAAGGAAGGAAAAGCTCCTCTGAGTCTTTGTTTTAGCACATTATTGAGTCATTGAGGTAAAGAAAAGCTGCATTTCCAACAAACTTAATTATACAACTGGAGTAATCTAGGGGAAGAGCGGCTCCTTAGCTTATGTGACACATTGCAAGATGGAGTTATAAGACTATTATTCAGTGCTTTTTGTCAGGAGACCAGAAACCATCCCACTCTGACCTTTTACAAGACTTTTGCTTGCAGAAAATGTCAATATACAAGCTGAGCATGAAGCTCATTAAAATATCTCGCTCATCATGAAGATGTATAACTGCATAATTTATGAGTGTTTCACCCCGTATTTCTAAATGGACCTAATAATGAGGTGAAAACGACTGAGGAAATGTCTTGCTTTAGCTCCCAACAAATAGCTTAACTCTTAAGGCTTTATGCTAATTGCTTATTTTTGAAAGAAATCAAATGACAAGTTACAAGAAATGGAGAAAATGAAATAAAATATTAGTGTTGCAGACTAATAAAACATGCTAACAATTAGAAAATAAAAGTAATTTGCATAAATTATTTTGGGTAGAAAATGGGTAGTTTAACAGTTAGATTACTAATAAATTATTTAAATTCCAGATAGCAAACTTCCAGTTCACTAGAGGTATGAGTTAAGAAAACTCAGACGACACAAGATTTCAACAACAGCAGAAAGAAAAACCCACATATCTTATTTTCACAAACGAAGCTGCCTTTAGTCACAAACTGTTTAAAATGATCTGCAATCAATCTGATATAATTTAGTTCAGTGTTGTTTAGTTTATCTAATTCTAAGGTGTTTCTAAAGCTAATGGCAGTAAAATTGCTTTTTGTGTTTTTTTCTAATAAAGTTAAAAAGTTTCATAAATATCAAAATGTCTATCAGAATTTGTAGTAGACAGGTTTTTTGAAAAAACAGAAGCACATGCTAACGGTATTGTTTTTGGTGGCTAATGGTTGGGCAGTTGCTGGAATCTCACAGAACTTAAAAATACTTTTTATGTCCATAAAAAATCTTTTTATAGTTTACTCAAAATGCTTCCCAATTATTTCAAAGTGTCCAAGGCGTCTTCAATGCTTGTGTTGCAGTATTTCTTTGCCAACTCCATCAAATGGCTGAACAAATTTAAGGCTATTCTTTTTTAAATATAAAATTACACTGTACCACCAATCTTAAAGTGTCCAGTTTTGCACAGGGCTCCATAATTGTAAATCTTTGCAAACGCCAATCAGTAGTGTGTCAGGTAGCAATATATATTTCAGCTTACCAAGCTGCATTTTCTTTAGGATGTTTTAGATACACTCTACTGAAAAATCCTCAAATAGGCAGATTTTCCACAAATAATTTGGAATCACGTGCCTCAGAAACATCCACATATAGGTGCATCTGCAAATACTGAACTACAAATAGGCAGGAGTTCTTCTCTGTAATTGTTTTTATGTTGGTTTAGTTTTTAATTATTGTGCTCACTTTGTGTTACGGTGGCCCAGAAGGTCAACAAACTGTAAAAGCCACAATGCAACAACAAAAGCTACAACAGAAGTAACGCCTGACTGGACCAACATCCTCAGTTTGATTCTAATCAAAATGTTGTTGAGTATTACATGTGGAATTAATTGTTAATTACAATAATTTACAATACTTCCATTGCTAAGATTTAAAATCCTTCAAAATTCTTTTTAACAGTGCAATGCTTCGAATGTTTTTTCATGCATTATTAGCATTAATTAATACCAAATAAAAGGAAAGATGTAACATGTTTTTACTCATTAAGCTGTTGTTTAGACTTCAGTTATGTGTCTTTTCTGCTCTGTTACACTAAGAAAATGAGACACTGTGATAGTGGATTATGTCAATTTAATCTTCAAAACAAACAGATACGATGCAGTCAGATTTATTTTCTGGGTTTAGTTCTTTGTAGCAAAACACACACACACATGCACACTGGCACCTGCCTTTCCTCTGTTAACACCTCAGCCTCTACAGGCTCCTAATCCCACAAACACAGAAGTGTTAGGTCAGGATGCACTTTGTCATCACCGTTGCCCCCCTTACAGCTCTCCTCTAACGCCTTTATGAGCACACACTTTTCAGTTAACACGAAAAAGCAAAATATTGCACCCATTCCGTTCAGCCTCAGATATCATAACACCTTTTCAGTGTCATTTTTGCACGTCAAAAAAATGCATAAACAGTTGGCCGAAGGTGCCAGCCATGCCCTCAGCATCAAGGGACTGCAGAAGGTAGAACCAAATGTCGGATTTATTTGAGAGGTTGCAGCTCAGCAGGGCGACATGCTTCTGTTTGAGCTGGGAGTGTTAATGAGGGTGATGGTGCTCATCTGCTGCCTTTGAGAGGAGCCCATCTCTTCAAATGAGTGTGTTCTTTTTGCAGCAGCACTTAAAGAAAGTGCGTCCTCGGAAACTGAGCTGGATTAAGCCAGCTTTGGCTGTGCCATATGTCTTCCTATTATTTCTCTTCCCACATATACAAATATGTAGAAGTAATTAGAAACAACAGAGATTGATAAGCCATTTTGTCTGTAAGGCAATTATTTCAAAATTAAAAATAAAACCCAGCAGCTGTTGGATATGCAACTAATACAGCTTCCTTCCTAATGTCTTTACACTGAAGTTGTAACACATTTGGACATTTATCATCACTAGTTGCTTTCTTGAGTCTGAGCTGGTTGCTTAGCAACTGTTTGAGTTGAAGAAATCTCCCTAACTTCAAATAAAGTTGTGCAGAACAGTATTTATATTTCAGCTTTCATAGTAAGAGGTTAGATGAAGTGCAAAGTGCGTGGTTGTGAGCTTTAAATTGCTTATTTAAAGATGCTAACGAGTTCTTAAAGCTCAAGGATCCTGAAAGGAAATTGATAAAATGAATGAAATTAAGTTTTTCTGATGTAATTTCTGCTCTAAGAAATGATAATAATTTTCATTTTCTTGGCTGATCTTTAAGCGCAGCTGCTAACCTTGTCGGCTGTCCTACTTGCTCCTGACTTCACTGAAGGCACCATCTTTGTGTACATTTACGTTTCATTGTCATCTTTTTGTTTTTTTTGTGTGTGACTGAAGGCTTTATAGCCATGTCTCTTTTGTTTATGCCACACTCCCACGCTCCCATTAGTCCCAGCTCTCTTGCCAGTTCTCCTAAAGCCCCCTTCGTTACCATCAAGGATTGAGAAAGAACATGGGGCTGATGATGGATATATCTCATATGTTTCACTCTGTCTGCTTTTGGTCAGAAAACAGCCAGAAAAGGGCTCCCAGTGACTGACCCGCTCTGTTAGTCACACTTTCTGCAGCCAGCATTGACTCATTCTCAACGTATTTAACCTAGACTTGAACTAAAGCAGAATTAGTCCCAGAAGACTCCCACTGCTGAACCTTTGTCTCCCATTAAAATATCTGTCTCTCCTCTCACCCTCTTTATATATTTTGTGTCTCTTTCTTCCTCCATGTTTGTGAGGCAACGCCGGCCGTGTCATTGCCGTACTGGACACTGTGAGCTGGGTCATGCAGGGGTCCCCCCCCCTGAGAGCTCGACTTTTACGCCTGAGCTAAATCAAGGGTCATAGGGTACCTCACACTCCCATCCAATCTTTAAACCTCAGCTCAGGCTGTCGCACTCTGATGCCCTGTGACAACCTGCAGAGGGCCAGTACTGACACCCCTCAGGGGTCAGCCTGGATCCACTTTACCAAAAACACACCAGAAACCTCTCTTGGTTTGCTGCGCCAATGAGAAGATGAAAAAAGACAGCTTTTAATTAATGAGAAATCTTTTTACTTTTGGCATATTTGTTGTCATTTCTGTTAACGTAATAATTAAAAGAATCAGGACTGTCATGCATTTTCCTCATGAAAATCATACAAGCAATCCTCACAGGGGTTTGATTAATTCATCGATGTAGAGCTTTAATTTCATGTTCAGATCAAATTGAAAGTGGTAATACGTCATTAACAGTTCTATGAAACTGGCTGAAAAGAACCTTTCTGTTAAGATCACTTTCAAAAGTTTTTGTTCATCTTTACTTAAAAAAATAAAATCTTGACGGGATATTGTATATCACCACACAAAACATCGCAGACTTCAACATACAAATTTAAACATTAAAAACATGGCAAAGCAAGCAATAACTGAAATTTCATGAAGTGACACACATGAGAAAAGCGATCTTGATTGAAATACTATTACTTGATGAGGAATGATGTTGTTACTGCTGAATAATCTGGTTGATTCAGATTTAGATCTAAAACCTCTCCAAGAAAATAGAAAACCTGTGATTATTCTGCATTGATTCCTGCAGAAAGAGAAATCTGAATCTGATGAAGTATAAATCTAGCTCTACATACAAATAAAATGTGTTCTTGATGTAGTATGTGTTTAAAGGTGCAGCGTATGTAATTTACTGACACTAGTGGCCAAAACTATAAATTACATTCATCCACAAAAATGTTTCTCACCACATTGTTGTATAAGCATGTTTAGAAACCAGATATTCAGTAATGCAAAATTGAGAAATAAAAACTATTTTTTCATTAAACAGTATAAACAGAAACACTTTTCTTTTGCTTTCTGGTTCTGTTCAAAAGGAGCTTTAGCACAACTAAAACATCATTTTAACCTTTCTTTGCCAAAAAGAGCATCATATCCCATTTATTTTCCCTGAGACCTGCATTAAAAAGTCATCTTTTATCACTTTACATCTCGAAAAGCATTTACGGCATTAGGGGACAGGTGAATTTTACGGTCAATACCCCTATCACAAACTTGGCCCACCTCCCAAAAACCTGCTGCACCCCAGTAAATGATCTGATCCCCACGTCAGCTCCACTAAACGCTGTGGAAAACACGAGCGGGTCGACTTGGACCTGTCAGGAAGTGCTGTGAAGAATGTTACTGAAAACGAAGGCTGTGAATTGATTGCCCTCTGGCTGCTGCCAAAAGGCGCTCAGTGTGCCATCCTGTGTTGAGTATGTGTGTGCGTCGGCCTGTCATGCCCCCTGTATGTGGAGATATTGGGGGACATGGCTAATTAAATGGAGTAAAAGCTGTTGAAAGGGGCTGGACACTGCCAGCACGAGAGGACTTGACACCCATGTGTTTCGAGAGGCAGAGAGGGCAAGCATGACGGAAGGAGGAGGCCCATGTTACCGCACCCCGCCTGGCTGCAAGAGCTCCTCCCAAAGGGTCTTTGCCCTTTGGGAGGAGGAACCGGCGGTAAACCATAATGTAGAAGGCTGGTGTTTGCATTAACTGCAATTCCAGACCCTTTTTGGGGCAGTCTTCTCTATATTTGCCCTATCCAGCGCAGAACTTTAAACCCCAACACCCTATCCTGCTGTGACACACACACACATTCCAGGAGGAGGAGATGGGAGCGTGTCAATTGGGAAACAACGGCTGTTAGTTACAGAAAATGCATTACGGCGTGGGCCCCGGCGAAAGAGCGAAGGAGAGGAAGTGGTGAGATTACGCATGGGTCTGTGCGAGAAGAACACGGGGAGATTTCCTCCCCCTCTGCCGTAAACTGTCCAGATTTACAAGGACTCCGGGGATGGGGATATCTCATCCTCGTCCCATCCAACTTTGACAGCTCCTGATTTAAAAATAATCCTAAATCAGCGTGTGACGGATGTCAGTGGGATATAAGGAGGTCAGAGGAGAAAAGGCATCCCTATTACTGTCTTAACTACCTTTCCATTGCTAACACTGGTAATGTGAACTTAAATTTAATACTTTACATATGAGCAACAAAGCTTTATTTGGGAAGAAAATTAATTTGCAGCCTAAGTTTTAACATCCTTGTTATTATGTTTTACTTATTTTCTTTCTCTTTACCTGTCATAAACAAACTCGTACATTTTTGACACATTAAAGCACTTAAAATAAAATCATGCATTCCTTTAATGTATATTGGGCATTTTTCCAAATAATACAGTTGTTTGGGGCCTTTATTTAGTGATCTGTGTTGTCCATCACCAACCATCCCTTGCTTGGTGATGGCAGATACTGCCTTTTTCCAAAAGGTTTATTCCGGTTTAAAAAGAGTCTTCCTTTCCACTATCGCCATATGCTTGCTCGGGAATCAACAAGTCAATACAATTAACCAGGCTTATTTAGATGGCACTGTGTCATTTTTAAAAAAAAATTTGACTGAGTTGTATTTCAATTAAATGAAGAGAATTAGGGGCACCGGAAAAAAAGAGTTCTGATTTTAATATCAGAATTCTGACTTTCATACATATAAGAAGCTGGGAGCAACCAGCTTTAATGGCAGGAATGTTAGTTATGCAGGAGGAGAACTGAAGATCTGGAGGAACAAGTCAGATAAAAATGATCCCGTTTTATTAATGCCATACAGTCAGACTTCTGTGATTAAAGTCAGAACTCTTTTTTCAGTGGCCCTCATCTTCCTCTATAGTAACTGTAAATTGGACTGCACATTACTGGATCAGAATTTAACTATATGATTGGAATATAGTGGACCGGTTCTTGAGAAGACAGCTGGTTAATTATCAGTAGAAAAAATGGAGGTTAGAAGCTCATAGAATTGGGATTTTACAATAATATGAGCTTTCCAAAAAATTAAAAATATCCTGCAAGCAATTCCAGACCAACATATAAGCATTTTCATAATTACTGACCATGTTTTAAATAGTCTCTTTCAATAGATTGAGCGTCTTTGAAATTTTGTGTTTCTCATGAACAACATATTTTAATCTTGACAGTGTGACTGAAAGTAACAAAGTTATATTAGCTTGAAAAGGTCGCTATGCGCTGCTTTCAGGAGAACCAAACAGCGTTCCTCCTTCAGCTGCATCAAGCTGCTTGCTGAGTACTCTGCCCTCATCTGGTGAAGATATTTCTCCCTTCATTCCTCACAGCAGTAAATAACAATAAATAACTGTCTCCATTCTGCCTTCTTCCAGCTACTGCTCCACTGACGTATGTTTCTTTTATTGTGCCGGCATCACTCTAAACTGGATGTTGCTCACCTGCCTCTCCTGTGATCACAGCAGGCCTCTGAAGACCCCTTGAACAGAAACAGGAAGCACTTCATAGCTCGGGTCGCGACCCCTCTCACTCAGTCAAGGCAGGACCCACCCCGGCGAAACACGGGAAAGTTCCGGTCCCATCAACAAGGTGTGGAAGGATATTCACGGTGGGAGGAGGTGTGCAGGGCTTCACTCTGTCTATCGGAGCATGCGGGAGTCAGAGAGAGGCGCACATCTGCGGAGTGGAAGCCATGTAATGGTATTACACACACGGCCCAGAGAGGCACATCTAAATGCAACTACAGCTGCATCCAGAACAAAGCTGGACATCTGATTTAAGACAGTTAAACAGCTTGGAACTGAATGCAACATAGATGCCTGCAGTAAAACAATATTTCAGAACCTTTTTTAAATAGATTTTATCTTCATTTAGGTGTTTATCTTCAGCAGTAATTGGGCTAGAGGTGGGATACAATGCAGGCTATTGGCCCATAGTGGGTACTGTAAGTATGATATTGAATTCTAAAGGTAAATACTAGAAAAATGCTCATAATTTCACTTATAAGTGAAGATTTTGCATTAAATACACTTTGTATCGTTTGATGTTCTGAGCTCTTAAGCAACTGCATTTTCTTAAAGTAAACTAAGAGCAGATTATTAAAAGAAATACTTTAAATATAGACTGAAAGGAATTGTATTTACTTGTTTTAAAAACATATGTTTTTCCTGGACAAAATTAGGTAAACCATGCAAAACAAAATTACTGTACAAGCTACAATTAGTGTGCTGTTTGTTTAAACAGTTCAATGCAAAAAGTAACAGTTAATGTTATCTAAATTGTGTTTGTTGATTGTTTGTGCTTGTCTATCCTGTTATGAGTAGTGAGTGAATATTCAATTACATTCTTGATCCTATTAAATATGAGCTTTTTTCAACTTTTTGGGTCAAATATCATGTCAACTCTCTATGTGTTAATTTAGTGTAAAGTACCCAGGAACGGTACTGACTCATTGGTTTTTTAGAAAATTCAATGACTTCTGACCATTAATGTATCCCAATGGAGTGCATGACAAATGCACAAAAGAGAGGAAATCTTAAACAAGAAATGCTAAAAGGTAGAACCTGGGCTGAACATGCCAGGGGAACTAAGGATGTAATGCATGATGCAAGTAACCATCCAATGATATAAACTCCTTTTCTTATTTCAGTACACATGCTGAAAGGTGTTCAAGGAACATCATCTTAGTCATTAGTTTAGATTTTCTTTAAGAGTTGCAGTTGAGTTCTGTCTGTGTGTTTTCTTCTTTTATTCCCAACTGTTTCAAAAATTTAAAGCGGTTGTGCCTTATTTTATTTTTTGCTTCATTTTCTTCTTCAAAATTTTTCAATTTGTATTCCGAACCACAAAGCCCCCATAATACAGGCTCCAACATGACGATGCAGCTAATTAAACAAGATCTCTATTAGTGGATGTCCTGAGCATATTCCCCAGCATGCCATTTTGCATTTCTAATGGTACATGACTTGGACATTTTGCCTTCATTTTACGCATATTAAAATGAAGTGAAGCCCAAATATCCTGAGCGTGTCTCCTCATGTTACATGACATGCTTGGACTTGCCTGGACTTGTCTCAGAAAACAAACACATCATTAAATAACTTCTATGTTCCTGTTTTTTTTTTTTTTTTGTCTATGGTCACAAAAGTACAATTCCAACGTGGATACTTTGTGAGAATGATTCAAAAGTTTGGGTCAAAATATGAAGCTGATGTCATGCGAGCCGTCTTAATTCTCTGTGGCAGATTTTTCATGTTAACGGAGGAATATTATTAGGGGTGTAAATTGGAAGAGAAACTGAAATCAACAGGCATAACAAAGCTACTCTTTCTTTTCTTCCAATATACGTTTCTCAGAAACCCTCTGACATTATCTCCTTTCTCCTGCCGGCAACTTTCCAGATAATCTTTACTTAATGGGCTCCTCTCTGTGGAGGAATTATGCAGTCATCTTTCTCTAACTGCAGCCAGGTTTATTATAATGTGCCTGAAAAATGTGTGAAATCAGTACTTGGCAGTAGGGCAGTTTAACTCATAATAGGAGTCAAGTCTCTTTAAAAATGTTGGCTTCAGTTATCATAATGTTTCCAGTTAAAATTGACCTAATAAATAATTTTACATCAACAGTAAAACCCACAACTACATGCTGTTCCACACATGCTGTTCAGGTGATAAACTTAAATAAATTACCTCCAAGTTCTTCCATTTCCCTGAACATGATTAAAATGTCTCATGACCCAGCTGACAAACCTGGAATCTGAAATATAAAATATAAAATGTCCGTCTGTGCACACTGAATCTCCAATGGAGACACTTTCCTCTGTATTTGGATACATTTAAAGTCAAATATAGCTTGCTTTGTTATCTAGGGTATCACAGAAAAAAATGCACACTTCACTTTTCAGATTTTTTCTTGTAAAAAAAAGAAAAACTGTACAATTTTCCTTCCACGTCTCAGTTATGGGGAAGTTTGTATTTGTGTATCTTGTGACATAACAATGAGGCACATGGATGTTCTTTGGTTGTTACTTGACAAATTGTGAAAATGTGAAAGAGATGTGAAGGCAAACCAACATAACAAACGAGAACACTGGCACTTTTGGCATGAATGCAGCCCCGTATAGGCCCACGTTCCCAATTTTATTTACAGATTAAATGTTTTCTAACTCAAATTGTGTTTTACATCATTTGTGATTTCAGAATCATTTAGTCCAGATGGTTTATTCTATATATTGAAGTGGCTGTTTTTGTCTTATAATCAACAACAACATAGGTTGTTTGAATCTCACACTGTTTTCAAGAATATCGGGTTAACTGAAGATCAATCAAGTTCAGGTCGTAACAATATAAGCCTCTGTAATTTTGACTAGAGATGATCAAATATCATCCAGATTTCTTTGATTAGATTGATATAACCCTTTAATGGTGCAGCATATCATTCACTGATATCAATTTTATTAACATCCAGTGAGTCATATTGTTTTTACAGTGCTTTGCAAGTAAATAAATATTGTAATAATATTTATTTTGCATGCTTAGCGCCCCCTGATGGAATGGTACCCTGAGTAGTGAATTATGTCATTCATGTTAAAAAACTTTTTTCACTGAGGTAATGCATATTTTCAGCATTTTTTTAAAGTAGTTTCTTTCTGATTTTTAAGACATCCTGTTGATTTTCACATCCTGAACCACCTATTGCGTAATCATATCATGTATCCACTTCAGGAATCATCTTTTTAACAAATGAGCTGGCCTTTCTCCAGATAAATTTATGCCTTGCCAGTTCTGGTATCTGTGCTTTTGCCAGCTGTTTTCTTTCCTGAAGTAAATCTCTATAAATCAATGGGAGTTAATCTGCTGAGAAGATTGTGTGCTTACCCCGGCTACGGGTGCACTCCTTCTCCATTGGTTACAGAACATCCATCAAGCGCTCAATGAAGGCTCCAAGGAGCAGAGACACCCCCTGTCCCCTTCCAACCCCATCAGCCCACCAACCCCCAACGTCACCTCTCACTTTTTCATATACTTCTTCTGATAACTGGATTATGAAAGCTGAATTGTTCTTGAGAGATAAAGAGTAATTGCCTCATGATTTGGATCAGTTATGTGTTTGTTGAGTCTCACACTCTTGAGATGCTTCATCTTTATCTTGGTGTCCTTTTGGCCTCATCGCAAAACATTTCCTCCTGCAGCACTGTCTCTTGGGCGGCGGTGTCTCACTGCATTGAAAGTTGATCTGATTACCCCGTCATTCATCATGTAACTTTAACTCTGAGGGGCACAGTGCAGCTAAGGGAAATCTTTGCAGCGACATAAAGCCAGGGCTGTACGGGTGCAAATCACCTTCATACTCTATTTGCAGAAAGAAGAATGTTTGAGTGCTGCCATAATGGTTTCAGTAGCACACAATCCAAACTTGCATGCTGTCTTATTGTTTTATTAAAATGTTGAAAGGGTGCTTCTAAGCATTTTTGGAAGTGTTTCACAAACTGAAGTACATCAAACCACTCTAAGTGAACTCTAAATGACCCGACTAGGTTTACCCAAATTGTCCTACAACTCCAAACAACACCCAAATTATTAGTAGAAGCAGTCTGGATGCCTCCGTGTTGGATTGTATCCACTTGCAGCCACAGAAATAGTAGGAACTCCTGAAGTTGATGACCTGGAACTGGTTTTGACGCCTATTTGTGGTAATTGTCCTGTTATAATACTCAATAATGTTCAAATTTAAATAATCTGACGCAAACTACCTCCTCAAATGAAATAAAATTGATCTGGATGTTCAGGAATCTACAAAACAAGCCGATCACTCAGTTGAAAATGACTGTGACTGTACTGAAGCAAGCTCTGTATGCTTTGAAATGCACCGTGTGCACAAACCTGTGCAAATAAGTGTTGTTTTTAAAAACCACAATACTTGTTTGCTGTTTAATCATTCCATACTTGGATAAAGAACAGCTTAAATAAATAATTTAAATCATTGAAATCTAAAAACATTATATTTGTGTCAATAAAGTCCTACAATAATGTCAATATTGTATTTAAATGTAAATCATGAAGAAACATCATCATTAGACATAGATACACATAGATGCCATGATGGTTCTTGCTCCTCATTTTGCTCCCTGCCTTTTGCTGCCCTACACAAATACAAACCCAGCAAAAGATGTACTGCAAAAAATAAATTAACTTTTTAATAATATAACTTATCAGAATTATTGATAAGTTATATTATTTAGGCTAAATTTGCCAACAAAGACTGGTCAAATAAGAAGAGCATCAGAAAGTCTACTTGAGGTGCAACTGAGAGGAAACTTTTTAATTTTGCAAATGCGTGTACTGCCCCCGGGCTGTGCTGACCTGGGCGGTCAGTTTTAGGACCCAAAACATGTTGTGATGCTATACAATTTAGTATTTTTCCATGCTCAGTCATAGTTGGAAGGTAGCATTACTTGCAATATAAAAACATGATTTGTTTAAGCATGTAATGTAATCATAGATTGCAGCAACAGGTACAAGAAAACTTGATATTGTTGGATGAACAATGACGTATCACCTGGCATTTGATTCCAGCTGAAATCAAATGCCAATGAAGGATGACTGTTTTTGATGTTTATACATAGTTCAACCAAATAGATTTTGATTTTCTATAATTATTAAATTAAACCCGGCAGCATTTATATAAATATAAGGTTAAATATAGACATAGATTACATATAATCCAAAGTATAATCAGTGAAACTTTAAACCAGTAGGAAATGAGTTATGGAGGGATCAGTGGTTCGGATTTCATGCATGCCTGTAAAACAGCCGTAGGCCTGCGAGTGATTCAGACAGTAAGTCAGACAGCTCACACTTTATTACAAATTATAATTGGAATTTGGCAACTGTGCTCTGAGCTCATCACTACTTGCTGTTATGCTTTCATTTAGAAACTGGGACTCGTGAGGAAAGTGAATTTCCTTTGAGAGCCTAGAGGTGGATGATGGGATCGTGCCAGACTGGAAACAAGCAACAAGCAGCAGCAGCAGCAAATAAATGCCTGAAGGAGAGAAGAAGAAAATGCATCTGGCCGGTGTGTGAAGAAAGGGAACTGTATCTGTATGTTTTTGCATGTAAATACATGCAGTCATTGCATCATTACACAATAGATAGTTATACATTTACAATGTTTCTGTGGTTGTGAATGGATTGATTTTTTGACTAATTAGCATAAGTTTTATTGACTTATTTTCGTCCAAACCAAGGATAGCTATAATAAATAAAATACAGTAAATTAGATACAGTAACGACAGCACGTAATCCAGAATCAGGAAAGTTTATTTAAGCTGGCTTTATATTTAAATAATAAAGCATATATGGAATATGTCCAGATGGGTTTTTGTGTGTTCTATATAGGCACCACTTCTACTTTTAGGAGTAAATACATAACTGTTTTACATAAATATGTCTTATTTATCAGTAATGAACTTTACTTCACAATAAAGCAACATATGTAAAGAAATGACACAACTTATACCATAAATTCTTTCGACATCTAACCGCTAACACAGAGGCATCCAAGAAAAAAACATTTTGCCTTATTATTTCCCAGATCTTGACAGCTCTTCACTGTCATGCACTATCTATTCCAGGCTGTCAGAAAGTTTAGTATGTAACTTTTCTGACAGCAGTGACAAGCAATCGGTCTAAAATCTTGCTTCGTTCTCTTTTAATGGAGAAAGTGATATTCATTCTCCAGTGACGACTATTTATTCTACAAACCTCTCCCACTAGGCCTTAGAGTTACTTTAAACAGTGAAAATTAGCCATCTTAGCTTGGTCATGTCTTCTCAGAGCATTTCAGCTTAGTCTGTTTTAGGATATCAAAAAATAAATACACAAATAAGAGATTTATTGTAAAAATTAGTATAGATTTGTTATATGAGGAAAACATGTTATAAAATTATATTAATATCACTGAAATGTTAGTATTTTTAAGTCTTGTGTGCAGTCAGCATCTTACCTAGATGAGCTGTCTCTCAAATGCTTCTATAAAGAATAAGTTCAGATCACACATCTAATTACAGCACAGTGAAGTCCAGAGCAATCATCTATCTAAACTCAAAAGTTTGTGGATTCACATATTGGTATATTTTTCTGTGGAATGTAACTCTGTATTATTAATGGAAAATTCCCTTATTTGCTGATTTTTTTCTGAGTATATCTAAAATATTCAAACAAAAATGTAGCTTGGGAAGCTGAAATACTTAGCATGATGCTACTTGACATGCTATTGGCTCGTTTGCAAAGAAGCCAATCTAGAATACCGCTTATTTTCTGTGGTACTGATTGGCTGTAACTCCAAGAGCGGTAATAAGGAAGAATGTAGATATTAGCTTCTCTGTTTGTGCTAAGATGGTTTCTACTGTGTGGACTAATGCATATTAAGGTATATTTGGTGTTTGAACTATGAAAATAGGCAGTTAAAAGCATATTTAAAAGGTGCCTGACCTGTGAGACCATCGCAGGTCCACTATATTGGTTCAATACTTTTTATATTGAATTTAATGCTGCAATAGTTTCTGTCATCTAGAATCTCCTCTCTTATCACATTTCCATTAGCTAAAACTGAACTGGTTTCCTTATGAATATCAGTGTCAGAAAGCACTGACACTTTATGTTGCTTCAGTTATTACGCTTTCCACTGTGTTTTTTGAACTGATATAACTTTGAAACAGAGAACATGAAAGAAGGTGAACCAGTTGGCATGATTTACATCTTAGAGATCTGGCCAAGTAAGATCACTTCCGATAAGAAGCTCTAAGCACTTAAAAAAACAAAATGAAAACCCCACCTAAGAAAATCAATGACTGATTGCAATAAAACTGTCTTTTAAACTTAAAGTTAATCATAGCAAAACAAAACAAAACAAAAAAAAACTTAGTACTTCCCTGAAAAGGACAAGTTTTCTGCTTGTATTGGTGAGTCAATCTGAGTGAATTATGCTTCTGGTGGGACTAAGTAAGCATATTTTAATATATCAACTGATTTCATGTTGCTGGGATTTGCACACATGCCGTAAGCTTTGAATGCTCCTGGGGAGATCTCTGCTGTGACATCTACCAACTCTGCTACCAAGTCGAGCCTCTTTTCTTATTCAAATCGCTCTCTCCCCTGAGCCAGGAGGCTGTTTGTGAAAGCAGGTCTGTGGGGACCACATGGGGAGAAGGAATCAAGAAAAACATGTCCGACAGATACAAGCAACAACCGCTGCCGTCGCCTTTCATCTTCCTCAGTCCAGGACAGAAAGAGTAGGTGGAGCAACAAGATCTGCTCTGGAAACAGCATGTTGTTAATTATTAAATTCTACGCTATGAATATAGTGATGGGAGTGCTCTGTTTTGCTAAGAGCTACCGCATGAGTAAGCAGGTCAGTTCTAGACAGAAGAGCAGAGGGAAATTAAGGGGAATCACCAGTTTGAGATGAGACAATTCCTCTCTATTGTTCATCATCCTTATTTCCTTTCATTTGAGAGCCGTGAAGAAATGACTCAGAACTCAAACACGACCCCTAAAGGAAGTCACTCACAAAGAATGTCCAAACGAGCAAAAGGCTCTCTGTCATCAGTGTAAAATAACATCTAAAATCCCCCAAAGTGGTGAACATAGAGATTAAGCTGCCATTTTTTACAGCTGACAGCAGAATCTGGTTTGTGGGAAACTGAAATACTGTCTAAAAGAAGTTTAAAGTTACAGTTTTGTTTGGGTAATCTGACTGGCAAGAGGGTGGTTAAGCCTTAATGAGTGGAGCGCTGCTCTGTGATAGGATTGGGCATGGTGATTAGTTAGGGGAGTCAGAGATGAACCCGGGGCAGAGCAAAGTTTCAGCTCCCTACTGGTGTAAACTGTGGGTGGTGAAGAGATAAAACACAAGAAACGCTCAAAGCATTGTTTATGCTGCCTGTTTGTGGTCTGCATCCATGCAGGAGGGTGTGCAGGGGCGTGTGCGTGTGTGTGTATTAGGGGGGTGCAGTCCTTATGTCTCTGCAATGTAACATAGGGCTGCTAAAACCTCCCACAATAAGATTGAGATGTTATAATCAGCTTTTCTTTAGTCAATATTTGCCATCTGATACTTCTTTCTGCAGATACTGTGCATCTAAATTAATGGTTTGTGGACCAAAATTAAGTAAATGCATCAAAAAACATTTACCTGAAAATACACACCAGGGAAGACGAGTATCTTCTCCCAACTGGGGGTCCAGCACTGAGTATTGGGGGGTCCTGTCCCACCTGTTCGCCTGCCCCAAGCAGCCAGGGTCAGTCACCAGGGAGGTGGTCCTGCTTGGCTCCATCCACACCACGAGCCCACCCTATCAAGGCTAAACAGTGTGAAACAACACATTAACTAGCGGCCTGTCCAAATGTCAGCCTGGACAAGTGCTTGCTTTAAAAACGACCACCACAGATCCATTTGTCTTGCTGTGTGGTCTTCACATAAACTTAAGTTTTTTGTTGTTATTGTTGGACTGTTGCTAAAATCTGCAAAAAAGAATCAACTGTCTAATTACACGTAATGTGAATACATAAGAACTGAGTTGGATGTCTGGAAGAAGAATGAGCCAAAATACCTTTTTAGGTCTCTAACATCTACTCAGTACAATTCTTCATATATTCGCACCAAAACTCTTCTTACCTTGCTAAACTGTAGCAAGGTAAGAAGCCTAGAAGTTATTTTATAGTCACCTAAAGGAAAAACATTGCCAACAAGATGGGTTTTTCATGAAATAGTCATGTAAAAGTCAGCCACATTCACAAGTTGTTTAGATATTGGGATGAATAACCAGATGGTATCAAAGATTTAGTGGCATGACAGATTAACAAACAACGTGACGCAGGTGGAATCTTGTAAAATGTTGAAAAATCCCAAACAGAAAATCCATCTCTGTCTAAAACAGCTTGACAGAAGGCTGTCAAGCTGTGAAGAACTAAAATAAAAGGAGCTGAAAATTAACAGCTGTTCACACCAAAAATACATTTAAGAGAGGTGTTTTGTTGTACAAATTAGAAACAGGGTTAAAAAATGGCACCAAAATCACAGAATCACAGAGGTTATGTTCTATCAACACAATGCAACGCACACAAACAGAATGCACAAACTAAACGGCAGCAATAGGTCACTGTTTTTTAATATCAATGGCACAATTTTCTATCTTTAGAAAATTAAGAGGAAATTGTTGTCCAAACATTTTACTATGACATCGGATATTATTATTATTCTTTTAAAAAACGAAAGCATAAATAGGCATCTTTTAATCCCAATTATGATATTATTTCTTCCTCTTAATGCTCAATAACTGAGAGTGGAGGGTTTTGCCATTAGAGTATTGAACACATTTGTTAAAAAAAATCTAATAATTACAGTACCGTAGTCAATCTTTCCTCTAGTTTTATACATTTTAGTAGGTTTGATAGGTATAATAATATGTTTCTTATCAAGTTTGAAGCAATGGGGAAAAAAGTCAATTTAGGAACAATGAATGTAATCAAACTCTACATTTCTTCCGTTAGTGATACAGTCCAGGAGGAATTGTGTTGAAGAGCAGTAATGAATGAATTAAATAAGTAAACTCAGTTGAAGTGGATATATTTTTCCTGAACTATTACACACACATCTTTGGCATTGGAAGTTCAGCTCTGCCGAGGATTAGCATCGCGACACTTTGGTGGTATTGTGCAACTCAAACCCTCACTACTGTTCCACACATAAATCTCACAGAGCGTGACTAACCCAGCGGTAACAGGATCTGGGGACTGGCGGTCCCCGTGGACCCCGGCCTGCATGTCAGTGTTTCAGACTGCTCTGCAGCAAAAAGCGGCCCCAGAACCTCCCCGGGCCCCCGGAGACCCTGTGAAACCAAACAGTGAGGTCAGCTCTGGGCTCCCATCTCACTGTGAGGATTACACAGTCTCATATGCACATACAAAGAGCTCAGACCACTGAGACTGAACTTGGATTAAGTCATTAAGAGCAACGATCCACTAAAACCTCAGCCAAGGGCTTTCTCTGAAAAAAATCTTTTTCTCACAGCATCTGATGTTCTGTTTGCATGCAGAGCAGATGAGCTTCTTCAGTAAAAGACATTTTCTGAAGTCATTATTCCATTTTTTGGGCTTCATTTACTATGAAACATCCCTCCTTGAATACTTCCTACAATAAGACCATGAAATGAATAAAGCTTACACCGCCGCCGTTCTATCAGTAATACTACATCCGTCTGACCGTTTTCCTGTATGCACCTGCATTACTTTTAAACACACAATGAAATTCAATCTCCAA
Organism: Girardinus metallicus; assembly: GCA_903067095.1. Classification (NCBI taxonomy): domain Eukaryota; kingdom Metazoa; phylum Chordata; class Actinopteri; order Cyprinodontiformes; family Poeciliidae; genus Girardinus; species Girardinus metallicus. The sequence goes on along the minus strand of CAEGAE010067692.1, from coordinate 2,430 downwards.
TAACTTCCACAACAGTAATACAAGATGTTTTATAGTATAAAACAGGTGGTGATGATCTTCATGCCCAGTGAAATGCATGACATTGGGCACGCTCTTCAAATTCTGACCACTTGTGTGGGTGTGTATGTGTGTGTATCTTTTTTGTTGCATTTTGTTCCAGACCTGCATGCAACCACAAAGATGCACCTCCTGAAATAAAATGTTCAATTCACTGCAGTGTTCCTGTAACTAGGATGACGCACATGTGCTTCGACAAAACTCCGCATGTGCTCCAGTCGATCTCCTGCAGATACAGAACTGTCAATAGTCAATGAATTTCTTCTTTGTTTTGATTGTAACGTTAGTGCAAAAAGTCAAAAAGGTTTTGGGTGTGAAGACAAAACCTGTTGAGAATAATTCATGCGAGTGTCAAAAGTGAGAATCTCGGGATTTTCTTACGCGGCCACACACGTACGGATGGCCCACATTCTAGGGATCAATTTTAAATCCCATTTTATTTACTGCTTTCACACAAGGTCAAAGGATCGTAAATAACCAGGTCAAAGATTTGGGTTTATTTGACATAGATACTCAGAACCCATGTTTTTAGATATGTTAAAATTATGTTGGTTATATTCAAGAAGCACTTTATTCAGGTTAAATAATACAAAAGAAAAAGACCTTGCTAAAACAGACATACAAACAAAAAAAAATAACTGGATGAAAATGCTTTTAAATGATTTACTGTGTGGTCTGAATGCAGTAACTTTTGGCTGCCACATCATTGTTGTTATTATTGTTTATTATCTATTGTGTTAGTAAATAAGTAGTTGCATTTTAATATACTTGTTAAATTATCTAGTTTAACCCTAATTTGTCGTTTCCTTGAGTTTTTGCTCAGCTCCTGGAGTTAAATAATAAATAATCAACCACCTTCTCATTGTCAGGAATCACACTTCTCGATATTTATGCTCCTGTATTTTTATTGTTTGTAACTGTTTCCTTGTGTTACCCTGTCTGTTTGCTTCATTGGTCCATGACATGCATTAATCTTTTAAGTTCGATAATTTAATGAATTTCACCATCTTCACAGAAGTTTGACTCATGTACACATAATATTGACCCAATTTGCAACTACGTCACTTAATCATTCGAAGTGCCACGATGGACGTTGGAAATGAGGATCGGGAGTATTGAACAGAACTTTTCAAAGTTGTTTTTGCCAGTTTATTCATGGCTTCTTCTTGTTCAAGGGAAGCTAACTTGTCTTTGAGCGTAACACACCTGTTTGGGGTCCATAGACAGAAGCTTAAAACAGCTAGCTCACAAACCGACCCAAACTTAATCCAGCTAGCTCACAAACCGACCCAAACTTAATCCAGCTAGCTCACAAACCGACCCAAACTTAATCCAACTAGCTCACAAACCGACCCATACTTAATCCAGCTAGCTCACAAACCGACCCAAACTTAATCCAACTAGCTCACAAACCGACCCAAACTTAATCCAGCTAGCTCACAAACCGACCCAAACTTAATCCAGCTAACTCACAAACCGACCCATACTTAATCCAACTAGCTCACAAACCGACCCAAACTTAATCCAACTAGCTCACAAACCGACCCAAACTTAATCCAGCTAACTCACAAACCGACCCATACTTAATCCAACTAGCTCACAAACCGACCCAAACTTAATCCAACTAGCTCACAAACCGACCCAAACTTAATCCAGCTAGCTCACAAACCGACCCAAACTTAATCCAGCTAACTCACAAACCGACCCATACTTAATCCAACTAGCTCACAAACCGACCCAAACTTAATCCAACTAGCTCACAAACCGACCCAAACTTAATCCAGCTAGCTCACAAACCGACCCAAACTTAATCCAACTAGCTCACAAACCGACCCATACTTAATCCAGCTAGCTCACAAACCGACCCAAACTTAATCCAACTAGCTCACAAACCGACCCAAACTTAATCCAGCTAGCTCACAAACCGACCCAAACTTAATCCAACTAGCTCACAAACCGACCCATACTTAATCCAGCTAGCTCACAAACCGACCCAAACTTAATCCAACTAGCTCACAAACCGACCCAAACTTAATCCAGCTAGCTCACAAACCGACCCAAACTTAATCCAGCTAACTCACAAACCGACCCATACTTAATCCAACTAGCTCACAAACCGACCCAAACTTAATCCAACTAGCTCACAAACCGACCCAAACTTAATCCAGCTAACTCACAAACCGACCCATACTTAATCCAACTAGCTCACAAACCGACCCAAACTTAATCCAACTAGCTCACAAACCGACCCAAACTTAATCCAGCTAACTCACAAACCGACCCATACTTAATCCAACTAGCTCACAAACCGACCCAAACTTAATCCAACTAGCTCACAAACCGACCCAAACTTAATCCAGCTAGCTCACAAAC